>JBAMMX010000021.1:23683343-23894442 GCA_037126225.1 Dillenia turbinata
GGATGGAGTGGTAGAATGCTATACTCTCTTAACGGTTTTGAGTTCGAGTTATAGAAATATAGAAATGAGATTTGAAAGATCTAATCCCTAATGGATCCCACAATGCTTGGATCAGATTAATCAAGCGAATTTGAGCAATGCTTAAAACGAAAAACAAAAAAAAAAAGGATCAATTGAGTTGGAGATGGAACTGATATATTATTAGAAACAATAATGGTTAAAGAAGAAAAAGGGCATCTAAGACTTGGCCCATTTATTTTTACTAACTTTTGGTCTCTTCAATGTTGTTACTTGTAATACAAGATAGAATCCTAAGAACCCAAATGCTTATTTCGTCTTTGGTTGGAGCTAAAGAGTCGATTATGTTAGACTTTTTTTTTTTTTTTGGTGAATAATAACCTTAAATTTTGACAAATTAATCCTAAAAATTTAATTTGATTAATATATTTTAAAAATACAAACCGATTGCGATTGTTGAAATTTAAATAAAAATTAATATTTCGATCCTTGGGATTCATTTGATCAATTAATCAAAATTCAACACAAGTATTAATCAAACCCTTACAAGTGTCACCATCTCATCCATCAATTTGTCTTCGTCATGACCTCACCATATGTTTTAACCTAACTAATACGCTTGCTTTGTATGTAAACTCTAACTGTACACATATTAACCTTTTCAATAGCACTCGATTCTATTTTCACCTCGCACACCATTGTTGGTAGGCTCAGCCAGAAAGGACATTGAGACTATTTAACTATGTGCGAATTCGACTTGTCTGAGAATGAAAAAAATCATACTAAGAGATCCGTCCCGATTGACACCCGATTGTGAATTGACCCAAAATAGTTGGGGTAAAACCCTAAATATTGGATGATGACTCCAAGCCATGCCAGAGCACCAAAAAAAAAATTCACCTCACTCTTGATTTGTAGTTGCATAGGATAATAGAGAGAAGGAGAAAATAGAAGTGAGAAAGAGAGGGAGGAAGAAAAGAGGGAGATTATATGAGAGAGAGAGAGAGAGAATAAAGAGAGGGAAAAGTTTTAGGAAAAAAATAATAATAATTCTTCAACGTTTGGTCACAATATCAGTTTTTGAAATTATTTTTATAAACTTCTCTTTTATAATTATTTTTTTTTCTTTTTTTATTTAAAGATATGTAATCAAAGAATCTAACTAAAAAAAATAAAAGTAAAAAAATCTGTCTGAGTTGTCCCTAAAAGTATTTTTCCCTGGGCATTTTTTTCTCTCATTGTCCTCTGTTTGGGTCAAAAAAGCAACACATCTGGCCACTTTTGGTTTTTCCTCCTTTTCTGCTGGGCATCAGTATGGGAACTTCGGTTTATACTCTCGCCCTGCTCCATAATTTATTCCTTTCACCTTTCCAGTTGGTTAGTGCAACCTGGAATCTGGTGGCCTTTCGCATTTGATAAAAGTTATTACTAATTTTTGCATGGACGTTTCTGCCAAAAGGCCACTCTTTTAGGAAATTCATGAACGTATTGTTATACAATTGAAGCTCGAACTCGAGACCATTATAAGGGAGAGAATGGATGGTATCGATTGAGTCATTACTCATTGACGTATATGACAAATTATAATGACTTACCATCTTTAATTGAATATAATATTTGTATATTAATGAATAGTTGGTTTAATAGGAAGCGAGCTACATCTTTTAATCAAGATTCGATTTAAATTTTTTTAAAATTTTGAGAATGAAAAAAATTACGCTGAAAAAGTTTTCCTCAAAATGGGCCTGATTGTGATTCAAACCATATTAGTTAGAGTATGATTTCGAATACTAAATGATGAGAAAGTGTTTTATGGCACCATATATAATGTCTATTTGTATATGGAAGAAGTTATAATGACTTGCAATCTCTAATTGAAAATAAAATTATTTCACTATCCAAAGTGCTTGACCAAGCAAAAATATGACAAGTAAACGATAATTTTGACATTCTATAACACTGAAAATTCAATGTTAGAAAAATTTGTATTTTAATTTTGTATAAAATATCGGGAGAAACTAGATTGTAAAGTGATTTTTGGACTTGAAATGCACCACCGAAAATTCAATATTGGAATTTTCAATTGTTGTATTTTTTCTTATGAGATTAGGAAAAAGTTTTATAATTAAATTGCTATCAATGTATGGCTTGGTGGCATATAGCTTTTTGGAGAAACTTGAAGTCTTGGATCAAATCCCCTTGAGTGTACTTATGTGGAAGCAACTTGAATTGAGAAATTGATAAGTTGATTTGGCAAATTGCAAGTTGAATGGACCAAATGTTCTTTTGTGAGTTGATTTGGTAATGACAAGTTGATATGAAAATGTGAAAGGTGAGTTGATTTATCAACTTATGTGAGAGGAAATGAAGGTGTGGCAAATCGACTTGATTCATTTGTGAGTTGATTTGGTAATAGGAAGTTGATATGAAAATGTGAAAAGTGAGTTGATTTATGGGGTGACAAATCAACTTGTGAGAAGGATTGGAAGAAAGAGAAATCAACTTGTGTGAGAAAAAGGAAGAGGCAAGTCGATTTGGGTGAAGGGGAAATCGATTTGGTAGTGTAAGACCCAAATTTCTGAGGTTAGGATGTCACAATCGATTTGTATCATTTACGAGTCGATTAGGTTGATGTACAGAAGGAAGTTCTGAGGTTTGTGCTTGATAAGTCGACTCATGCAAGGGTGACAAGGCGATTTGTGTGAATAAATAAGGGAGGAAAATTGATTTGTAAAAGAGATGAATCGATTTGGATGGTGTATAGAAAGAAAATTTTGAGACTTGAGCTAGACAAATCGATTTGGGAAAGGGGATGAGTCGATTTGGTTAGTTAGCAGGCAGGCAAGGTTCTGAGAGTTGAATTCCACAAGTCAATTTGTCCCTTTTACAAATCGACTTGGTTGGCATTTCAAAAGGTTTATGAGGCTTGGCTCTAGTAAATCGACATGAATATTTCATTATTAATGTTCAAGTCAATTCGGTTGTACAATTGTGAGTCAATTTGTTTATATTGCAAATCGACTTGACCCTTAAACACCTATATACATGAATCGATTTGTGAGGCATACGAATCAACTTGTGCACACGATAACACTGTGAAAAGATCAAAATGCCCTCCAAATACAATAAAACTTAAAATATAAGAGGGGTAAAATGGTAATTTCACATTTTCGCCCCCCAAAAAACTCGATTTAAGCCCTAATTTCATTTTTCAGTGTCTCGACTTCTCTCTTGCATTCTCTCTCGCTCTCTTCCTTTGTCTCTCACTCTCATTCCCCAATTCTGCCTTAAACTCCCATAACATACTTTCAAAATTATAGATTTAGCTTCTAAACCTTCAAACAAATACCTGACGAACCAAAGATAAAGGAAGAACTAGGTTTTCTAGTGAGAGAAAAACTTAGGGTTTGAGATACTTCGATTTGGAGATGAAATCAACGACTTAAATAGAGATAATAAATTCCTCTCAAGCTAGATTTGAGTTTATATTAGTTACTTTTAAGATTTATGTTGAGATTCGAAAAATGTGAAAATTGAGAATTTAACGTTAGGCTTATAAATGTTGAAATTGGAAGAAAATAGAGAAAATTGATAAACAAAGATTATTTATAGAAGTATATTAGATGCACATGATGAAATTTGATCATACAATCAAAAATTGAGAATTAGAGTTTGTACTATATTGGAAGGAAATTCATGAACCCTAAAATAGGATGCGATTTAACATGAAATTAATATTTATTGTCATAGGATAAAACAATTGGATCCGAAAAGGGATTGTTCTCAATTGAGTAGTGAATTGGGAGTGTTCACCCTCCTAAGAGATAAGTGATTTCATATTTATATTTAAATCAGAAAAATAAAATTGTCTTTATCAAGAAAGTTTTTATTAAATTTTCTTAATGATTTTTGAATCATTGATTTATATATTTTAGTATGTGTGAAATATCACAAATATTGAGTTTAAAATTTCTATGCATTCTATATGTATTGAATGAATGATCGTTCCATGTAAATTTATTGACGATAAATATATTGGTGTGTCAATTTCGATTGAGAAATTATTAAAATTGATGACACATTAAATGAATTTATAACTTTGTAAAATTGTGCAAAAGGTTTGTGAGGGAATAGTTGATCCTCGAAAAAAATGACTAGTCATTTTTCATCACGGTGCGACTCAACAGAGTGACGTGGTGGAGTTAATAGACCATGGTATGTAATTGAGCACGTGTAATACATTCATGGCTGGATATAGTGTCCACGGGACGTGTGATAGTTGAGTGCACCGCCAATGAGAGTCCATAGACAATGCCAAAGAAGGGGATGTTTTCGAACGTAAATAATTGAAACCCTTAACAGTCTCACCCTAAGTCATGGTAGATATTTGTTGAGAAAAATGATTTTTGGGTTGTCCCGTTTTTGAAAATACAAAATACTCGGATGCATATGATGATCGTGAATTATGGCGAATTTGAAAACAATAACATGAAATTTATTTTCATTAAATGAATTTGAAAACGACATGATGGTTTGAAATAATTATGAATTTGATATATCTATCACACCAATACTTATTTTTGTACAACTTGTATATCACTCATTGAATATAGTATATACTCATCTCTCATTTTTTATTTTTACAGAGAAAGTTTAGTTGGATTTGAAGTTGCCTAGTACAGGGTTTGAAGAAGTTCCATTGGTTGAATCTCTACGGGAAATAGTTTTCTTTTGATTAAGATATTTAGTGGACTCAAATAGGAAACAAATTTGTAACTACTTTTGGAAACTCATTTTATACTATATTTGTTTGCCTTGTGATTTAAATATGGTTTTGTACACTTAAAAATAAGAACCTCTATTTTTATTTTCTTAGATTTTCTTTGAGAATTATTTTTGTAGAATTTGGTATGAATCCTTTGAGTAGAGACTCGTTTTAAAATTTATGAATTTGTTTGGAATTGAACGGCTGAGATGGCCTGATGCATGCATGTTTTGAACACAAGTGGACATCGATACATGTCGTGCGCTATCTCAATGTACGGATAGGGATTATACCTATGTCGGGATAACGCGACGGTTATCACGTACTTCGAGAGTCAAGGCGTGACACTCTCAATTAAAAGAAAAAAAAATTACTTATGAAAATATTGCTTAGAACTTTCCAAGTATTTTTGAAGTTATTATGACTACTAAGTAGTTCGATAGGATATATGGAACCTATCATATGCCAATTGTAATACAATTACTTAAACCAATAGATATTTCGTTCAAAATTAGCATGGTTATTGAAATCCGCATAGCCCAGGGAATCAACCAAAGATCAGACGGTAACCCAACTCAACTACATATTTTCAAGTCTGTTCAAGTCCTGACTGCTTTATGTACTGACTGGACTTATAGGTGAAACCATGTCTCGTTTATTTTATTTGTCTTTTTTAACCTACACGACAAGAGGTTTATGGGGGATGAACACATGACCAAAGCCAAGGAATGAGCTCCCCCCCCCCCCCTTTCTGTATAACTTCAAAAATTATAACTCAAATAAAAATTATAATCTCGTCAGATAGGCGGTGTTCGAAAACCATGTTTTTGATCCAAGAAATGGATTAGACGTTTATACTTGACAGCAATTTACTTGAACAATTCTTGCTGAATATTTTGCAAGTGCAGACATGAGATCAGAGATGTCTCTGATCCAACATGAACAATAGTGATGATCGGCGTCCTGAAGGGAAGGGCAAAAGCATGACTATGCAGCACCAGAATAGCTAATCAAGCCAAGTGAATAAGTTAAGAACTCTTTCCTATTTCCCTACCCAAAAGACATCAAATTTTACAGGAAAAGTAAATGGTGGCTCTTACATTCCTCTTTCACACCCTCTTGTGGTTTATGACAGACAAAACATGTAGCAAACATACTAATGCCCTTTATATTCTTATACCATAAATTCATGCCCAAATCAACTCCTGAGTTTCTCCAAAAGTGAGACCCAGAACTTATTGAAGATGCACCTTATTCACATCAAACAGGATAGGCAAAGAAGTCTCCGAGAATGGTTGCAGATGTAGACAGGTATTTTCATCACCTCTATGAATATATATGCACATCAATCTACCGTGTCCTGCATTATCCTTTTACTTATGTTAGCATATGACTAGATTGATTCGATGAACTAAGGTACAAAAAGAGTTTCAGGATTGGGATTAGTAGCTAACCTAAGAGAACAATTCTGGAAGGTGATCAATCATCTATGACCGGAGTAAGCAATGGTTTGTTTGAGGAGAAAGCTTCTAAATTCCCCGCCATAAGCTCAAACACATCCCGAATAGACTCGTTTGTAAAGACAGCTACATGTGGTGTCAAAACAACATTGTCCATTGAGTATAGCTCCTTAGGCACATTAGGCTCATGCTCAAACACATCCAGGCCGGCACCAGCAATCTCTCCATTTATCAAACATTTGATCATTTCTTTCTAATTAATGATGGCCCCACGCGCGATGTTAACTATGATTCCATCTTTTCCGAGTGCTAACAGGACTTCACTATTGATCATATGATGGTTTTCATCGGTCAATGCACAACAAATGATTAGAGCATCACTACTAGCCGCGAGCTCACAAACATTTGAGTAGAACTGATATGGAGTAGATGGCTTTTGTTCGCGCGAGTTGTATGAGATCCTGCAACCAAATGCGTCGAGCCTTTTTGCAACCTCATACCCTATGCTTCCCAATCCAACAATCCCAATTCGTTTTCCTCCCACCTGCATTAGCCAAGCATCAAGAAATTAGCACTTGACTCAAACCGGGTCTAGTAAACTTTTATAAGTCCTATTTGACTTGGACATCAAACATTTAGGTACAAATTTACAAGAAACCATGTACAGGAGAGAGCTTAAACCATTTTTCGGAGTAATTTCATTCACTTAGCAGTTCACTAAGCCAAGAATTTACCCATACTAGATTATCAAACAAAAAGCTCCAAGGTGGATTTACTTCTTTCTAGGAAGGATTCATTGGACACAATACATGGGAAAAGAAGAAAGATACTAAAATATCAAACATGAGATTTTTTACGATGTTGGTTGCTGTTGAATCGGTCGTTCCAATGATGATGCTTAGATAATGATCTGACAATCACCGGTTATCAAACCATGCATGTCAATAGCCGTGGATTGTAGAAAATCCCATCAGACATTTGATATTTTTAAAAAAATTTATGTAAGCTAATGAAAGACCTTAGAAGCAAGAGGATAGTTTCCACTGATAGGCCAATTCCCCCCACGAATGTAACGATCCGCAGCCGACAGCCTGCGGAGGACATCGAGGAAGAGAGAGACAGCCATGTCGGCGACATCCTCTGAGAAAACGGTGCCAGCATTGGCAACTGAGATTCCTCGGCGGCAGCATTCAGGGAGGTCGATGTGGTTGACTCCGGCGCTGGAGGTGACGATGAGGCGGAGTGAGGGCAGGTGGGAGAGGACTTCGTCGGCGGTGATCCGCAGCCCTGCGCCGGGTATCACCATGGCTTGCACGTCCTGCGCGTGCGTGGATAAAAAGGTGTCCAGAGGTAATTGGGATTCCCAAGCTTTAAGGAATTGGAATTTTTGAGAGAATTGGGATTGGAATCTTCGAAGAGGTTTTAGCAAGAGTACTTGTGGAAGGTCTGGCTGGGCCATGCTTGTTTGCCTTTGCCTACCATTCCAGCTGGAAAGTAAGAGGCCAGATGGTCTTTGTCTTCTCCATTTTCAAGTGTCGTCCAATAGGAAGCCAAGGTTGACAATTAGGGCGGTTGTGAGACTGTGTCACGGGTTCAAAGCTGGACTCGAGCTCAAGCTCGAGTTGGACTTGGGTAGTTCGATAACAAGTTCGTACTTCAGTCCAACTATGTTGAGGTAAATAAATTATATTTTTAAAATAAATTATATTTATTAAAATAATTATATTTTTAAAAATAAATGATACTATTTGATAACACTACTCGATAGCATTTCAAGCTCGAACTTGAGCATGAGAAATTCAAACTCGACAATCTCAAGCTTGAGCCCAACTAAACAACACTCGAACCGAGCTTGGATATCTACATTTCCTGACTCGACTTGAATGTCATAATACCCCTATTAGCAATAGCAAAAAATAAGGTGTGGATTATAAATATAAAAGGTTTCTTTTCTTCATTATTGATTTTTCCTCCAATGGGAAAATTGAAGTTAACTATGCTTGTAAATATAATTTTTAATTTTCAAATTATTAATACAAAAAACAATTTCAATCTCTTCTTACAACAAAACTCCATATTTCCTATGGACACTTCTTTCCCTTATAAATTAAAAAGTATTATATTTAATATATATATATATATATATATATATATATAAAGATTTTAATTAAGATTAGATTCAATTACTTGATATTAGTCAAAAGGCCAAGAAAAATATAACTAGATTCAACTATGATTTTCCAAATATAATAGAAACCAATTAATTCTGTTTAATAAAAAGTGTTAAAAAAATTATTATGTTAAAAATTTTTTCCAACGATAAGTGGATCTAGGGTTGTGTAAAATTTTACCATTAATCTTTTTGATTAATAGCGTTAGGATTCACCCATGTAATATAATTCTATAACACCTAAAAATAAATAAACATAAAATAGATTTGACTAAATTCAAACATGACCATAGTTATAAACCCAAACCATGCCTAGTTAAGGCGGGGAATGAACAATAATATCTCTTAAGTAAGGTCTTAGATTTAAGTTTCAGTATGGTAAACAAAAGGAGTCGATCTTTACAAGCTAATCAGTCATATAAGCGGTAGGGTAAAAAGGAACAAATCCAGAGCACAAATTCAAAAGGTAGTCTAGTCTCACTCGGGTCAAGAGAAACCTGGAGGAAACCTACCTAGGAAAAGAAGAAAAGGAAGCATTCATAGTCGTTGTGTTTGAAAAATAATTAGCCACAAATGAGCAATTTGAAATATTAGGAGATATAGATTTTCTACTACCATGTTGCTAACTTTGCCTTGTTAAATTCTAATTAAATCCAAAATAGAATTTCTAGTCAAAATTAGCATCGATAGAAACGCCGGCAGGATTGGCCATAAAGATTCCTCTGCTGCAGCTTTCGTGGAGGTTAATGCACGGTAGGTAGCAGAGAACTCCGTCCGGGGTGACCTGAAATAGACCGGAAGTCAGCACAGCCTGTGTAGCCACTCGGCGAATGGATAAGTACCACGAAGACTATGATTTCCAGTTTAAGGAGTTGGATTCTTTGGGTGAATTCATGTTCATGTTTCTTGTAGGCCAAATATGGTCCGAAGACTAGGATTTTTGGAAGTTGTTTTCGTTCTTATTGCTGTTGTTTGTTTTAAAGACATTTGATTTTGAGTTTGAGAAGGATTTGCTGTCATAAGCAAAACTTTTTTTTGGGGGGGGGGGGGGGGATCCTGTTGACTTGATTGCTGTTTCTGTTCGAAATGCCTTAGCAACACAAGGGAATTTTGGGGTTTTCAATACAAAGTACCATGAAGCACAGCCCCCCAAATATATCGCATGCAGGTTATTGGTCTCAAAATTGAGATCTAACCTTTCCTTGGCTTATTGCCATGAGTAAAATGCAAAAATAGAAGTAACCCAAAATATATACATAATATAAATATATGTTTTTTTCCCTTTTATTTTGCAAGGGAAGAGATTCAATATAACTTTAGAGCGTGTACAAATTGCAGCTTGCATCATCATCTTCTATATATTTTTAACTTCTATGACTCTTAAATACCAACACTCAAAAACCGCTATTACAACCTAACTGCGGAGTTCAGGAATTCCAAGTCCCACAAACTATTTCTTTACACAGCCCAGATCAAAACCCTCCGAGTCCTAATTATGTAAACCATGAACAATGGCACAGGAAAGACAAAAAGATGACCTTACAAGGTCCGTGAAGACGCACATAATTAGAATGTCAAAAATTACTTAACTACGAACATAAGGTTCGAATAAGGATATGCAAGGGTTTGGATCAAACTGCATGATGTGGGCAGCACGCTCAAATTCCTCTCTAAGGACTCGTATGCTGTTCCCGTCCACCACTCGACCCAGATTATGGGATGTGTCAAATGGATCCTCAATGCATATCAAGTGGCGACCATTCCCAACTCTCCTTGTCAAGTCCTTGTTATGCTTGCTGTGCAAGTGGCGACCATTCCTAACTCTCATTGTCAAGTCCTTGTCATGGATGACTCTACAAGAGGCCAATAGTTTCAATGAGATTTAAAGAATAGTTCAATGCATTTCAGGGTTATAAACCATCTTCATTTTCCATTAACATCTTTCATGCGTCCCAAGGAAACCACATCAGACTATGTTAACGCAGGCTATAAATACATATAGCAGATCATGAAAATCAAATCAAAGCCCAGAACCTTGACGGGCAATAACTAATTTGTGGCAGTAGGAAATCTTAAACCACATGAATCATCAACATCCTGATGTTGAAAGCATATTAGAAACAGCAGTCATATAGCAACGAAGTTTCAAATTAAGCTCTAAACTGCAATTTGTTTCTAAAAGGAAAATTATAAGGTAGATATTGTTGTTTCTAGTCAACTAGGGAATGACCACTTTATACTTTAATGGAGAAATTTTATAATTTTTTGAAAAGTCCTATGTTTTATCTAAAATATTTTTGTTCTAGTTCAAAAGTGTACAAGTAAGGCAAAATGTTTACATTTGCAGAGAGTAAAGCAAGAGAACAAAAGAATAGAGAACACCAAAACAGGGTCTCTGTCTCATGCTTAAAACTTCCACCCAAAACAAGGGTCAGATCTCATCATTACTTAGCCCGCATCAAAGAACACAACGATGAGGTAGATTGTTGCTTCTACAATAATCCATTGGTAGATTTTTGTTTCTTATGGAACAACAAAGCAGCATCTTGAATCAAAATTAGTTGGAGAAAACTGATTTTTAAGCTTTGGAAGTTAATCTCAATAAATAACCATACGGTAAGCTGAACAAAAGGAAAGCCTACCTCAATATTCTTCCTGTCCGAACAGATATAACAGAATTGGCATAATCATGACAATATGCCCAGTAATTGAAGAATGCCCACACAAGTTGAGCAATGCCTTCCTTGTTCGGAGCCCCAAATCCAACTAGTATGTCAACTTGGTCAAAATAAGCACATTCAATGTCATCCACAGTCACCTTATATGTAGCCTCCAAACCCTGCCACAATAAACAGCAGTTATGTTACCCCCAAGCACCAGATCCATTAACTGCACTTTAAATAGCAATAATCTTCTTCTTAGAAGAGTGACCGGAAGGAGTTTCTCTTCAGATAACCCCAAGAATGACATCTCTTAACTCCCAAAGTTTCAAGGTAGAATTGAGGCATAAAGACAATACGACTTTATGACCTCTACCCATGAGTGAAGCCAGATATTTATTTTACAGTGGTGGTAAGCATTCAATTCTAGCAAGGCCGAAAATTTTATTTTTGATTGTGAGATATTCAATCTAACTTTAACATAAATTTGGAAAAACCAATAGCCTGTAATTTGTTGGTGAAGTAAAAAAGTTATCCTTTAACATATTATGTTGAATCCAAAAATAAAAAAGAGCTCACCCGGTATACAAAGTGCTCCCCGACTTAGTGCAAGGATAGGAGGAGAGTGGGCGTATATGTACGCAGTCTTCCCCTTGAATCCAAATTGATGACTAAAATTCAAAATAAATTAATGTATGCAAGCTTTTTCTTTGTTAGGCAAAGATAGAAAGGGTTTGACCAGTGATAAAATAATTAACTTAAAATAATTATTTTGCAATTTTAATAGTCATAGAAATAATAATTATCATACATCATTTATTAATTAACAATTTTTCTAAAAACAATTTGGGGGTGGGGCTGGGTGGGTGCTACAAACATCAAGATAACCAAAGTTTTGGGAAGCCCAACAGCAGAACAGGTTTAGCGTTTAAAAAAAACAAAAAAAAAAAAAAAAAAAAAAAAGGGGGAAAAGTTAAGGAGGTCTAAAACCAAAGTGCCCATTGTGGCTGTGATCTCCTTTCACCACGGCAAAATGTTGGAAGCCTCTCAAACAAAGCGAATAGGAAAGAGAAGGTTCTCATCAAGCCCCTTCAGAAATTCTTAATTTATTATCAAGTCCTTGACTACATGAGACACAGTTAACAATTAAACACGAAACAGTCTTATCATAAATTACACACGACATACAACAGATGCACAGGATTGCAATCAACCAATAAATAGAAGATCCATAAGCAAAGCAACTACAGGCATCAGCTGAAACAAAAGCAATGCACAAACCTGTAAGCATGGAAGAATAGCAGGTGTGCGCTGTTGTAAGAAATTGATGCACATTAAGACATACCTGAGAAGGAAATACAATAATTAGATTCCAAGTTGGCAATAGCAGAAGCAAACAAAAGTCACTCCAGGACTAATCAATAAAAGGCATTCAGATAATTATGTGCAGTTAACTTATCAAGGCATCTTAAAACCACCATGCCTACAAACTTAAACGGGATATAACTGTTTTTCAGTTTCAGCAGAAAGATGATGGACCTTGACAGATTATTCAAGTCACATCTCAGTAAAAGGAGACAGCTGGCATTCAACACCACTACGCAATAGAAAGTGCTTATCATATTCAGCAAAATGAAAGACCGGTAATATTCTGTCCAAGGGATTAACTCACGCATAGCTAGACAGTGTTCCTTGGTAAGTTTCATTGACCCCTCTAGACTTGGCCCAATGTTTCACGATAAGCGCCAACTGATGTAGTCTCACGTCTATTTTTGAATAGTCATGAAGAAGCTTTGTGTTTGTAACAGCCAATAAATTGTTTATGCATATGTCACAAGAGATTCCAGTCACTGGATCCATAAGCTTTACTATTGGAACCCTGGCACGTGTCAATGCCTGTAATATGCACTTATGTTAGTGTGCCATACAGGAACTCCAATTATTAAGCTAATCATAATTTACCCTATCAATTGGGAAACCAGTGGATAAAAAACCAATAAAACATGAATTCTCTTGAAGAGTGCAGGAAATTCTAAGGGCATAATTCAAAAAGAGATCTCAAATCAAATAAATATACAATTTTAAGAAATAACTTTTCTTCTAACAATTTCTTTTTCTTAGAAAATTTATTCAATACTATATAGTAATATATATAGTTTTCAATTAAATGAAATTTAGTGAAAAAATATAACTCTATATTATGATAGAAAGAGAAAATTATCACTTGGATTACATTTTCAATTAAATGCTGCAAGTCTCCAGATTGACAGATGAACTTGCAAGCCACTCTCCCTTATGATCACGAATCAGACCTTGTGCTCAGCAATAAGCACAACAAGCATCAGCTCATACAACAAACTAGTCTCATTAAATAATAAGTTCAGCAAAGCATCATAAGAAAGCTAGATTCAAGGACTTTTAATGGCAAATGTGGAGTCAAGGGCCCCTGCGAAATTATTCAAGAGTTCTAAATCAGCCCCTACTCATATTTATCGATGGTTCAGAGTGGCAGAGCATTGCCCAATGACTAGGTGCTGATCTACTAAAAGAACCTCAAGCATTGACCAAAATTGTATCAGATTACATTCTCTAGCAGGATTCTGCAATATATGTTTATATATTAGACAATTCCACCTTGAACCGACAGATTTTATCTTACTCCTGTCCTTTTAACCCCTCTGCATTGCCTATTGCTTTTTCTCCTTGATGCAAATCTGCTTCAGTGTATTCGACTCATTGTTCTCCATGATCCAAAGAAATCAACAAGACTTCTAAATTAGAGGGAAACCTACACTTTGAATTGTAATAGCTAATGACGTGGCAATCAATCTAAAGAATGTCCTTAAAGGCACAAGAGTTGGAAGGATAAAACTTGTATTAGCAGGTCTTAATCTATTTTGGATGGTTACTATATGCTATTGTCAAAGATAATATGCACATAGCATAAAAGCTCTTGCTACCTCATCTGCTGCTGGTTCACGGACTTTCTTTTATGGCTTGAGCTCATCCTCCCCAGACAATTGCTATGAAGCATAGACATGCAGACAGTACACAACACGCTATAGAAACTGATGCAACAAAGTTCAAATAAATTATGACACATTATTGTAAGTTACGAAGTGTCATATTCTGGTATCCAAAGATGGACCCAAGGTAGACATGGACAATTTTCACAATTCTATTTTGGTATAACTTTGACATGTATTAGTCTCACTACTTATCTGGGTTGCATAATGTTGTTGCTTGAGAGAGTTTGACGCTTGACACAGAAATTACTAAATCTAGTTTCTTCCTTAGCCTCCCCTAATATTTTCTCATACTCTCTTGGTTCTCCCTCTATCTATCTCAATTTCCCTCTTCCAGTCTTTCCTTTCTCCTCTACCTTCTGTGTATTGGTTATCCATCACCCTGATACTGTCTGAAATTCCAAAAAAGGGCATGAACAAGACGAAAGTATATATTATATCAATGAACAAAGTTGATAGAGGGGTAAAAAGAGGAAAGAGTAGCCCCACTGGAGAATCTCTTCTTTGTCACTCTAGCTGGCAAGACAACATTCATCACAAAAATGTAGAAAGCACACAAAAAGCAGATCTAGTTCTCAATTAATCCTTCAGATTGAGCGTTCGCAGGAAGGTTAGATACGACTTGGACAATTCCATGCTCCAATCATCTTTAGTTCTTGTAAGCAAGATGAATGAATTAATACCATAGCCCCTATTCTAAAACATATTAGGAAGCTCAACCACCCCGGGGGGGGGGGGGTGGGGGAAGGGGGCAGCCAAGTATGTAGATGCATACTCATATTTCCACATACACGAAACAGTTGAAAAACAAATAGATAAACAGGTCCAAATTTATAGATCTGTTATTTGTATAGCCTAACTTTATTGTGTATCCCCTCCATTTCAAAACTATGTTGTATGCAAATATTGATAAACACATGTAATGGTTTGATTTTACTGGACAAACATCTACCACTCCAAGCAAAAATGTGAAACAGCATGGAAAGACAAATGAGGAGATTTTCCCTAATGCTCAGAAGCAAATGAGGTCAATTCTGCAAGGACATAAATTATGTCATCATCTAGTTAAACCCTATAAATATAAGAACAGAAAATTCATTGACAGGACTTTAAGAGCAAAAGATCAAACTCATCAGGAAAAAGGTAATCCCCAATATATCACAAGTGGCACATTCTCTCCAAACTAATACAAACATGGAGAGCCCAAAGCAAGTCAAAGTGTGCACCTATATTCAAGAAACAACCTTGATTCTCAGTTACACATGGAAAATGTTACTCTGACAATTCTCAATCTATTGAGACAGTGGAGAGTAATCATATCGATAGCCATGCCAAAAAAATTTTGTAAGTGCAGGAACAAAAGAAAATGGGCATACTCACTGTTTGCTATAAATGCTACTTTTCTTACCTACTCAGAAATATTTTTCTAGACTGGAGTAAAGAACATCAGTTCTTTTAAAGAGGAAACAACACAATCACATTTTCAAAAAATGCATTAACTTCTTATGCAATATAGGAAAGGAAATATATTCCTAATCACCTGCACATTCTGTAAATTATCCGACTGCAATAGCTCAGCTAACTTCAACAGGACCTCGGACTTGTCAATACCCTCATCCTCAATTGCAAGGCAAACATCAATGTCACTTTTTGAAACTCCGAATGAATTAGCACATGATCCATAGAGAAACAACTTAGCATTAGGCCACTCTTTACTAACAATTTTTTCCAGCAAGGTCAACAACTGCTTCTGCTTTGCCTTTTCTTCCTCAGCTGGTATTAAGGACTCATAAATTTCAAGCAAAGGGGCATTTAGCCTATCGATGTCAATGGGACATGACATCTTACTTTTCATCATCCTCAATCTCCTGCTAAGTATCAACTGTCCTCTCGTATCTGATCTGACATCCTGATCATAAAGAAAGCAGGTAAATCTTGAATTTTAAACAAGTCAAAGACATAATGAAAGAAAATATTCCCCCCCCAAAAAAAAAAAAAAGATTTGCACACCTCATGCATTGTATTGCAATAAATCGAACATGATTTCAGATTTTACAATGGTAAGGAAGTGGAAAGCAGAAAACCCAGGCATTTTTGTTTAGACATGGTGATCAAACACCCCTAAAATCACTAAAATTTTTGTCAAGGACAATACATAAGTCAATGTAATAAATGAGTTAAACTGATCTAAAAGATAAAAACAAACAAACAAATAAATAAAAATAAAAAAATGAAGAAAATCACCAAAATTAGCATAGCATCGTTTATAAAGTTTATTCACAAATCATGATTATTACTACCAGAACAAATGAATGGGGTTACCTACAGCAAATATTGAGGAATGTGCATAATTATAATTTAGGGTTCAGCCAGTGCACAAAATGCTTCCCGACTTAGTGCAAGGGCAGGGGAGGGTAGGCATATATGTACGCCGTCTTTTCCTTATATTTTTGTAAAGATGTTATTGTTACGTCTTGAACCCGTGACCTTCACACCTTGAACTCGTGACCTCAAAGTCACTAAAGGAGCAACTCTATCGTTGCGCCAAGACTCATCCTTGTGCATAATTATACATTATTGTGTTTAATTATTTGAAACATGCAAAGAAAGTTAGAATACCAGCATAGTTAAATAGATCATCAAGCGAACAAAATTATATGTAGCCTATCTCATCCCCTTGTCCATAGTCACACTTCCAAGCACCACCAAGCACAAGCAATATAGTCTCTGCTCTCCAAGATTTCACAAACTCATATGCACCATATGAGGCATATCTTTCAAGTTCTGTGTTAGCTATTACCCTACTTTCCTCATTCTCGCAAATGACATATTCTCCACCCCCAACTTTCTGAACTTTGTCCCTGAATCACCTCATGTTTCTTTTAAGTTCTCTCTGATACCTGAATTCTTGGCACTACATTTCAATGCACTATTGTTTAAATGATAATCTAAGCAAGGTAATGGCAAGAATACAATAAGATTCTCGAATCCACTGTTTGAGTTGGATTTGCCAAGCATTGACACGAACACGAACATGGGGCACCATACAACATGCACATAGTGACTTGTCAAAGTTATAAAAGATTAAAAATTAATATAAAATAATAAATTATGTTTAGTTAAAAAATGTCCTTTGGACATGACTGACATGGACATCATGCTTGATTATGGAAGTGCAAGCATACAGCATTGGCCATAATTACAAAATGAAGAATTGTCTTTGCCTCTAAGGCAAAGATAAGGCTTTTAACAGTGGTTCCTTTGGCTATTTTTTTGCTCGTGTAGTGCGAATGCAACACTAGAGCTTTTGAGGGTAAAGAGAGTTCTATAGAATTTTTGAAAACTAATTGGTTATGTACATTTATTTTTTGGGTTAGAAGATAGACCCTATACGTAGACATAATTCTTTTGTTTTGTTTTGAACCATTAATTTTGTAAGTTTTTGGATTGGCACCCTCTTATTGCCTCTCATAAAGTTTTTATTCATCAAAGAAAATTCTAAAATATACAAGAAATCACATCTATACATTTAGATGGTAGCATTAACAAAAGGATTACAGGGGAAAAAAAAAGGAAATAAGTGTCCATTTTAGTAAATCTATATCTATATGGACCTAGATATACATGTATACATTGTACCCAAAAAAAAAAGGGATATACACGTATACAATCAAAAGCATATTTTACATAGTACGCTTCTATAATTTTCGGGCTATATCATCAAGCAGAATCTTTCTATAGGCAGTAAATCTTCACATAAAACAACTGTAGCCGAAAATCACACAAAAGAAGTAATTCATTAAAAATTATTACCTTTCCTCGAGATCTCCGACCCAGCTTTTTATTGCTCTTCTTGGCAGCTCCATCCTCAAGCTTCAGAGACTTAATTCGACCCAGCTTTTTATTGCTCTTCGGGGTAGCTCCATCCTCGAGCTCCAGAGACTCAATTAACTGCTCCCCCAACTCATCCAATTCATGCTGATCATACCCATTAATAGAATCAGTATCCCTCCTCATCTTTTCCTCAACTGGGTGAAATCCATCCCCAGCACCAACCTCAGCGTGCAAATTCAACATAGACTCCTCAATATCTAATGCCCTGGCGGAATGTAGGTTGCTTCCACTAGGCGGAACGGGTAGATCAATTTGACGGCTAAGCCCCAAATCCAAACCCTCGTGACCATCATTCCTCAAATGCCCATCAATTAACTTCAGATTGCCATCACTTGACCTGTCATTCCTATAGTTTCCATGCCTCAACTCACCATGGCCTTTTTTATCCTCACCCACGTTTTGATCCCCAATATGCCTCCTAGAACCAAACTCCTCTTCATGATCTCCGTTCGGCCTCGCCGGAAAACCTGGTGGCGGTGGCAGAACATCCTTCAACCTCTCAGTACCATAAAACACACCAGTTCCTCTTCTTCCTCGACCGCCTCTTCTACAATCACGCTCGTGATGAAGATGTCTATTCCCATTGGGATCAGAAACCCCATCAAACCCAGTTTTGGGCCCAAAAGGATCTTTCAGAATCCCTGAGTTCACCGGAAACCCTCGATTATCAACATTGGGACTACCAAATGGACTAGGGAAAAACGGCGGGGCGGTACCGATTTCGCAAGGGATAGAGCCGAACATCAATGTAGGCTGCCGTTCAAGCTGATTTGGGGAATTTCCTCTAAATCCGTACCCCAACCCCAGTTTTTGAAAATCATCGTTGAAGAAATTATTGCGATTGTGATGAAATTGAGGTGGGCCACAGTTGGGTGGAGTGAAACCTGGAGGAGGAGGCCAAGGTTTTTGATGGAAGCCATGAACGTAGAGGTCCGGAGCTCCGGCATCAGGGGAGGAAGGCCATGGAAAAGAGGAGAGATCACGACCGTTGGATGATGGAGATGGCAGATTGAACGGAAGTGTGCGCCCCACCGCAGCGACGGCTGGATCATGAGACAGAAATTGGTTTGAAGATGACGATGGAGAGTGCGATTGTGGTTGAGGAGAGGGTTTGGGTTTTTGCAGCAATTGAAGGAGGAATTCGCCGCCATTCTCCGGTAGCGGCGGCGCGTCCGCTCCACCGCCCGGCATGGTTAGAGGTTGAGTGGTTTTAGTAGAGTAGAAGAGTTTAGTCCTCTAGGGGAGAGGGATGAGAGAGGGGCATATGATGATTCCTACCTGGTTAAGTTATTCTATTTGACTTTTATTTGTTAAATTAAGAAAAAGTATTGGCGTTCAGATGAAAAGAGAACGCAGGTAGACAACACATTACATTAAAAAAGGCTAGCAATTAAAAATATTACAATCATAATTATATAACTTTTGTATATTTATTTTTGTTGGATTTATATTAATACCAAAGTTCTAACTTTTTTTAAAAATTATATTAAGATCGAGATAAATAAATTAAATAGTCACGATATAAATAATTCAATTAACAAAATTACCAAAAGTAATATTAAAAAATATAAAATTAAATCAGAGTTGATCAATAAGTAGAGAATTATTTTTATAGTATAATTTAATTATATACGAAAATAATTAACTAATATTATTAATTAAGAGTTTTATATTCATATATTTTTTGTTATTTATTATAAATTTATTTTTCTCTGTTGAAAATTATACAAAGTTTGAGTTAAAAAAGAGAAAAAGAAAAAGTTGGTAGCCATCTCAAGCATGGCTTTTCTTTTACATGTAATATCGATTTTCGATGACTGTATATCATGTACTATTCCTCATGATTCTAAATATATAAGCATAGTTTTGAGACATCTATTTAATTATCAATTTATTTATTTGAGATTTCGTCTCAAAATCACTAAAACCGAAAATTTTATCGATAAGCCGAAAAACTTCTCAAAAAAAGCCGACAAGGCCTAAAGAAGTCAAAAATAGTTAGAAAAGATCTATACACTTAAATAAAGATATTTAAATGAAATTTTACATATTTAAGAAATTTCAAATAAAATTTCATAGGGACAAAAAATGCAAATTATTAAAAGTTAGGTGTTTAAATACAATTAAGGAAAGTTAAGAGACTAAGTTGTAAACCACTCAAGGATGGATAATTGGAGCCAAATGATTGGTCAAGAGGGAAGCAAGGTTGGTTAGTTGCCACATAGGATTTTTCACATTTAAGAAAACTCATTGGATAGAAATTTATGCATGAAAGCTTATTGGGTAGAAATTTTTGCATGAAAACTAACTAGAATAGCTTGTTCTAACTTGTGACACCTCCTCCCCTTGACATGGACGTCCAAAGACACTTGGTGGAGTGCATGGAGATTGCTTGAATCAACAATTGCATGGTTTAAATGTTAGGACAAGTGGAAGGTTAAGATAATGTATAGAACGATCCAATTGTTAAGGATATTTGGTTATGTTTATAAAAGAACTTGTTTAAGAAGAGTTTGCCCTATTTTCTTCTTTCAAACTCACCTTGGACGAAATTGTGAGGGTTTTATATCCATTTTGAGTTCAACCATGGAGCCAAAGAGGTAAGAACATTTTTAGAAATTTTTAAATTTAAATTAGAAGTATAGAAGTATTGTGTATGAATTTATATTCATTGTGATTTGATTTTTTCTAAGGTGATAAAAATTCAAAAATTCAAAGGGAGTGGTGATATATATTGTTAGCAAGAGATCTTACAAAAGAGGTAACATATTTTAACTTATGCTAAGAGTAAATTATTTGATGAGTAGTTACTTTGGTATCCATACTAGCATGCTAAATGTTGATTTCTAAATTGAGTCTTGTATAGTTTTCTTAGGATATCTCATTCTGTAGAATTCAAAAATCTAAGATATTTATTTATCTATAAACTGGACTTCCTAAACTTTAAAATGGTGTATCATGTGAGACATTTTATGAAAAAATCAATTTTTTGTGATTTTTGGAAATTTAGCATGTTATACAAATTTTGTTTCATGTCCTGTGTACGATCAGTAAATTGTATGAATTTTTGAGGTATTTTATGTTCATAATTTGGAGAAATATTAAATATGAAAGTTTTAGGTCTTTATCTTATCTTTAATTTGAGATAAATATCACTTGAATCGGAATTATATACAGAAAGTTATGATGATTTTACTAAAACTGTACAGAAGTAGTTCTAAAACTAAAACTGAAATAAAAACTGAATTTTATAAAATTATACGTTTAGAATCTGAGGATAATCAAAACTAAAAAGTTTTAGATCTATGTCTTATCTTTAATTTGAAATAATAATTACTTAAATTAGAGAAGTATGTAGGGAGATATAGAAATTCTCTCAAAACTATGCAGAATTGGTTTTAGGAACTTAGTATGAAAAGTGATAATTTTTTTATAAATTCGTGTATTCAGAATTTGAAGATGATCTGAATATAAAAGTTGGAGATATATATTTTAACTTTAAGAGAAAATTTAAATCATTGGAATCTGATCAATATTTTAGAATATATCATGATTTTACTAAACTTGCGCGTGATAGATTTTGCTTAAATTTTTCTCTAAATATGGAATTTGAGATTTTACTTTAAAGAAAATACTTTCATACCTATTTTGTAAACCAACAATATGATATTGAATTGACAAATAATCCATATTGTTTAATTTAGGTGTAGGGTTACGTTTTCGTTTGAGGGGTGACTCGTTCGAGAAACGAGAACAGTTAGAGGGAGTGGCGTACCCTCCCCAGTTGATGTGAGTTAGACGATCTATTTTTGACTTTAAATAAAAAATAGTTTTGATCATGATTTTATAAATGAAATTTGAAATGTGATTTAGAAATGTTTTAGTGTTTGTGGTATGTCTTGAAATGTTGTTCGGTAAAAATTGCATCCTGATATTATGATTACTTGATCGTGCCTTGTTTTTACGAGTAAAGATTTATGAATGATGATATATGGCACATGTGTATGATTATGAGATGATGCATAGTGGCTATAGCGCACTCCCTACCACGGTATTGAGTGTTTACCCGATGGGAGACGTGTTGGAGTAACACGGGAGCAGGGGTTTGAGTCCCCTGTCTCCGGGCAACGGATCCAATAGACGAGCACCCATGAAGACCGTGTCAACACCAAGGGAAGGGGGAAGATATATATGTTTTATTCTTATGATATTGTGGTGACCCCTTGGTGGATTTTACCCTAATTAGGCCAAGCTATGGGTAGAATACGTTTTTGACACCTCATTGATGTATGATTTGATGATAAGGATGCATATTATTTTGAATTACGCGATATATTTACAAATGGATGAAATGAAATTTGAAAATGATGTTTTGACTTATCACTCTCACAAATTCATTTATTGTCATTATATAGTCATTGCACCTCACTCACTGAGTATGTGATTATATTTACCCCTCATATTAATATTTTCAGCTTATACTATACTTGACATACATTAAGGTACTATCTCACAAGTTTAACTGAGAGACGCTATCGGGTAAGTGATCATATACATTCTTGTTTATAATTGGACAATGCATATAAATATTATATGTAAATTAGAGGCAAATGTTTTAAAGAAAATTTTTATTAAAAACTCTCTTTTTTTTATCTTCCGTTGTATGATTTTGACTTAATGATATCGAGTAAGGTCATAATATTAGCCTTGCGTCATCTCGATGTGCGAGTAGGGCATACCGGTGCCTCGAAAAGTCGCGACGGTCTGTTCGCGTGCTCGACCTGCGAGTCGGGACGTGATAGAGGACAATGGCCAAGCTAGCTATCATGCCATGGGGCAAAAGACATAATTACATTTAATTATAAATTTTGACTTAAAAGTAGATTTAAATATTAATCAGTGTTATCACATTTGGTTTATAGGGAGTTAAACATACTTGTTAAGTTCAAGTTTAAAATTCAACCCTTTTAATAGATTTTCTAACATAGATTTAGAATTTCGCTTGAAGAAAAATTGATTCAATCAGAAAATAGCAATAAACCGAGACTCAAATATAGATGGTGACGCTTCGTTTAATTAGCATGAATTTTATTTTAACTAAAATAAAATTATAACTTAATCTCATGAACTATTTATTAAATTTCTAGTGAAACCTATGATTAAACAATAGTTAGCAAAGAAAGGAGTTTGGTAGAGTCTCGCTCGCACCATTTGATTACTTCTATACAATGAAATTAAGACAATCTCTCATACTGAAACCAAACTAGTAATCTTAGTTGAGTGTAAAAGATAATTTTATAGCTAAAAATAAATACTAAAATATTTTTTTTTTTCTCTCATAAGCTTCTAAGGTTGTGACCTTATATATATATTTTTAATTTTTAATAAATTGAAGAGGAAGAAAATATAATTTTGATGGGACGTATTTTAAGACCCAATCCAAAATAGTCAATTTCCAAAAGGCCCACGAAAAGAAGGCCTACCGATCAGTATCTAACGTTTACAACAACAATCTAACAAATGACCGTAACCACCTCGATCGATTTACGGAAGGGCCTTAGTCACCCGGGTCTACCGAACGATAGGGTCTTAGCTGTCCTGATTAACCAATCGTGACTCATCAAGCGAAGATAGTCACCTCGATCAGTCAAGCAAATGTCAGTCCTCTAATCAGGCAAGTCTCAAAAGACCCTTTATCGGTCAGTTTCTTATTTCGTAACAGTAATTCCAAAATTTTTCAGATAAAGAAAGCATCTCTTCCGAAGAAGAAGATTTCCCAATATATGAGGATCATAATCAATTCGTAATATTGACTTCCGAGATTCCCGAAATAAATTCGATAAGGAAAGTAGGGTGGAAGTCCATCAATGGCGCATAACTCTCCCAGGTATAAGAGATCTCAAACCCCTAGACATCAGGTACGCTCTCTAAGCCTAACACAAGAGGCACACATAACACAGGGAATCACTGTCCCTCGACTCTCAGTCTGTTTTTTCCAAACGAAAACCGTTCTTTACTGACTTGAGCGTCGGAGTCTCCCCGCCGGAGCACCCTCCGGCGGCATTTGCAGGTGAATCCACCCATCAACGATTACTGTTCGAGTCAACAAGGAGCTGGTATCTGAGGAGCCAAAACCCACCTCCATCAGATTGGCGCCGTCTATGGGAATCAAACTAGAGAAGTCTATATAACCATGCCTTCAAGAACTAGAGTGTCTTCTAGAGCCGTCCCTGCTGTAGGGGGGAACATCCCTATCCCGCCGAACTTGCCATTCCCCCAATAACGAATCCTCCAATCCACAACCCTGTATTTTCCCCCCGACTGTCGCATCTGGAGCAAATTCTACAACATGCAAATCAAGGATAACAAATCATGACCCCATAACCAGAACAGACAGAATAGCCCCAAATGGAAAGATTGGTATCTAGAATTCAAAGAATGAGCAAACAGTTGGAAGGACTCAGTCGAGCCCTTGGACCGGACAACCACTCATCTGTCACAGAATCTGAATACAAACAACCCCCTGGACGAGAATTCCCGGAACCATCGGTGGCCTCCCAATACAACCCCCAGGGCCTAAAAAAGCAAATTGAACAGCTTGTGGCTGCTGAGCTAAAACGAGCAAAGGATATGGAAGATCCCCAATGCTCCCTGGGCGAATCGCTATTCGATGCAAAGATCTTGTCAGAACCGACACCGAGAGATATCCTTCTACCTCCCATGGAGCGGTATGACGGGACAAGCGACCCCTGCGATCATTCCGCTCATTTCATAACGGTGATGGTCTCTAGAGATCTCTCAGACGCCGCAATGTGCAAGCACTTCCCTACCACCCTTAAGGGTAATACCCTAACCTGGTTTAATTCTCTCCCTCCGCTCAGTATCAAGAGTTTCGCGCAATTCCGACAACAATTCGAAACCCGCTTTGTAATAAGCCGAGGGGCTAAACGAAAATCGACATCTTTCTTATCATTACACCAACGGAAAGAGGAATCTCTCAGGAACTTCATGGAGAGATTCAAGTCAGAAATGTTGAAAGTCCCTGATCTGGACCATAATATCGCCTTAGCCGCGCTCCTAACGGGTCTGCGCTCCTCTAATATGAAGGTCTCCATCACAAAGAAGCCTCCAGCATCCATCCAAGAATTCTACTCTCAAGCAGAGAAATATATTGCTACAGAAGAAGCAGAAGCCTTCGATCGACAAAAAGGCCACCATAGTAGAAAAGAACGCAGCAGGTCGCCACGCCCACATTCTCCAAAAAGAGGCAGACCAGGAACTTCACCTTCGCAAAGGTTTAGCATCTACACCTCACTAAACGAAACCCCGAGCCAAGTTTTGTACCAAATAAAAAACAAGTCATATGTCAAATGACTCCCTCGTCCAGCGGAGGAAGTTCTTAAAAAAGACAAATCTAAATATTGTCATTTCCATAGGGACTATGGCCACATGACCGATGAATGTAAAAGACTCAAGGACGAACTTAAATACTTGGTCTGCAGCGAAAAACTAAAGAAATTCATCAGTTTAGAAGGAAGAGATCTGTCTTCCCCAAATAGGCGTGACGCACCAAGGGAGAATGAGCCACTTCATAGGCCAGATCCCAAATACCGCGCGAGGAACCAGGAGGGGTGATCCTTCAAGTCCACCATGGAGATAGCTGGCATCAGCTTTATATTCCCGTTAACATCTGTCCAACGTATGATCCGGACTTCCCGGCACTCTTCCTTTAATAAAGATTTCGATATTTGTTACTACTCATTGACTACGCATAAACCCGGGGCTTCAAATTATCTTCAAATGAGAAACTGGACAAATCGCTGACTCCTAAAGTCTCTAACCAACCGTAGGGCCTCATCCTCCCAGATCTTCCGAACGAATATGTCGCTCATATGGGATGAAACTCCCCGAACGGGCGGACACGGCCCTGACTCCTAAAGTTCTTAACCGACCGTAGGGCCTCAGTCGCCTAGATCTTCCGAACGAATGTGTCGCTAATATGGGATGAAACTCACCGAACGGGTGAACACGGCCCTGACTCCTAAAGTCTCTAACCGACCGTAGGGTCTCAACCGTCTAGATCTTCCGAACTAATGTGCCGCTAATATGGGATGAAACTTCCCGAACGGGCAGACACGACCCTGACTCCTAAAGTCTTTAACCGACCGTAGGGTCTTAGCCGCCCAGATCTTCCGAACAAATATGTCGCTAATATAGGATGAAACTCCCTGAACGGGCGGATACGGCCCTGACTCCTAAAGTCTCTAACCAACCGTAGGGTCTCAGCCGCTCAAATCTTCCGAACGAATATGGGGTGGAACTCCCCGAACGAGCAGATATGGCCATGATTTCTAAAGTCTTCAATCGGTCGGACAACTTCAGTCGCCCAGGCCTTCCAAAGAAATACCTCCGAATCGACCTCCTAAGAGAATGTCGAAGCATTCTTGATTCCAAGAGTTTTCAATAACACACTAGAATGAATACATCATCAGAGGAGATTCCCCCCGACCTCACTCAATCAGTAAAGATATCAAAAATTCTTTGAAGATTATTACATTCCAATGAATCAGGGGATGAAAAATTCTCATGGCACAAAACTACAAAAGGACAGAAGGAGCACAAGAAACAGCAGGAGCAAAATTCGAATCCACTAATCCTTCAAGCGGGGGCAGAGCCTCATACCGACCAACCTCTCGAAGAATCTCTTTGGTACATTTCAGACGCTCATACAACTTACGCTGAGAAAGTTGTAGGACAACAGCATCTCTGGCAGCAAAAGTCTTGAGGTCAGCTATCTCTTGTTCAGTCCTTTGAAAGGGATTCTTCTCGCAAACGGGCTAGCGTTTCATTGGCTGTTAACTGTGCTTTTCGAGTATATGCCTCTGTTTCCAATTCCTTACAACGAACTTAAACGGAAACAAGGTCTTTCTGAAGATGTCTGATTTGCCTGTCTTTGGCCTCTCCAATGGCCTTCTTTTGGTTCTCCAAGGCATCCTTCAGCACCAACACTTGATTGCTCATGCGAAAAAATTGTTCATCCCGCTTAGCCCTCAACTTTCTTTGAAGCTCAGTTAGGGCAGAAGTCTAAAAAAGAGACGCAATGGTCAGAGTCACGAGATAATAAAGATTCAACTTCGACCCACACAAAGAAAATACTTACTGTAAGACAAAGAAATTGGATAACCCTATTGGTACACTCGAGAGGCATCTTCCGAAGGGTGGAACTCGAAGGGAGTTGAAAATGCTCAGCCAACTGTGACCCTTCCTACGGATCAACAAGATTAAAATTGTGACCTCCCATAAAAACCGCCACTGACCCTTCTTCGGCACTCTGTCTTTCTCCAATCAAAATAGGTGAAGGAGTGCAATAGTCATCTGGTATATTGACCAAAAGACACTGAGACTCCCGATGGGACTGCCCCGAAGTGTCGTCAGGAATGGAGGCAGAAGGTTGCGATACAGGAGACTCTTCCGACCTTTGCTCTCTAACCAGAATGCCCTCAGTCCTCTCGAAGAATCCCTCGCCTGAGACACCTCCTCCTCCAACCCTGGTCGACGCACCAAAAGCTCCACTAAAGGCTTCACCAATGACTTCGCCAACAAATGGTCCCCTCTGGTTTCAGAATGTTCCTGGGACAGCACATGCCCTCCGAATTCGGTTTGCTCTCCTTCCGCAACAGGTAGAATTGACACCCTAGTCTTAGACTTTTTTCACCGGGACTCAGGAGAAGCATCAACCGTCTTCCTCTTTGCATGAGACCGCATTTCCCATTCAGTAGAAATTTCATCAAGAAGACGGGCATCAACGTCCAGCACCGTATCGTCCAAGTCTTTTCCCCGTTGGTCCAGCAGGAGGGGCTTGATGATTTGGATTGACTCATCCATGAGGAGACCGAATAGTATCAATATGTCGTCTCTCACCAAGCTGTCCACCCACAAGCTCATGCAACTGGCCTCACAATAACGGACCACTGCGCGCAGAAAACGGGAGTGTCGAAGGAGGGATGGAATTTTCTCATTCAAGAAAGGCGTCTGGTTAGCATCTGGAAATGCGGGAAGGAGATCCATGTTAAAAAATCTGATAAAGAAAAACCTTTGCATCCAGTACTTGTTTTGAGACTCACTATAGAAAAACTTCCAGCGAGACTCTCGACGAATCTGGAGTTTGTTCCAACCGTGAGTAGATCCTTTGGAGCTACATCGTCCCAAGGAAAACAGAGTCCCAAAAAGCTCCAGGTCGAAGCGAATACGAAAAAACCCTAACAAGGAAATTAGGGCAATCACAAATCGCCAAGCGATTGGGATGAGCAGCGAAGGGTGAATGTTTCAATACTTCAGGATCTCCGTCAGTGGGCCTGTATAGGCAATCCTCAAACCATATTTCACGCACTGTTTATACATAGGGACACAACCCTCAGGGGCAAAACTTGTTTTATCCTCCTTGCCAGGCAACACAAACTCGAAGTCATTTCCGAGCGACATTTCCTTTCGGACTTCTATCAGATCCTCTTCGGTCATAATGCTTTGAATGTTGTCTATGCTACGTGATGAAGAGACGTCTGTCAGCATTTTTTCGCTGAAAGAAAAAGCTTCTCGAAGAAAAAAGGAGAAGACGTATTTTCTAAGAAACGAAGACTCTTATAAAGCGTATATAATACGGTTCGTGGAAATCAAAGCGGCGAATGTCAAAGTAAAAAGGGACATCCCTTTTCGAGGATTATCACTCATGGCACTTCTTCTTCCGAGAAGACCATGAATTGGAGGCAAATGATGGGACGTATTTCAAGACCCAGTCCAAAATAGTCAATTCCCAAAAGGCTCACGAAAAGGAGGCCCACCGATCAGTATCTAACGTCCACAACAACAATCTAACAAAGGGTCGTAACCACCCCAATCGATCTACTGAAGGATCTTAGTCGCCCCGATCTACCGAACGATAGGACCTTAGCCACCTCGATTAACCGATCGTGACTCATCAAGTGAAGATAGTCACCTCGATCAGTCAAGCAAATGTCAGTCCTCTAATCGGGCAAGTCTCAAAAGACCCTTTATCGGTCAAGCAATCAAACGGGGGGCAGCACCCCTATCAATTAAAAAAAGAATGTCAGAACTTCCTTGATTTCAGTTTCTTACTTCGTAATAATAATTCTGAGATCTTTCAGATAAAGAAAGCATCCCTCCCAAAGAGGAAGGTTTCTTAATATATGAGGATTATAATCAATTCGTAATACTGACTTACGAGATTCCCGAGATCAGTTCGATAAGGAAAATAAGGTGGAAGTCCCTCAGCGACGCACAACTCTCCCAGGTATAAGAGATCTCAAACCCCTAGATATCAGGTACGCTCTCTAAGCCTAATACAAGGGGCACACATAACACAGGGAATCACTGTCCCTCGACTCTCAATCTGTTTTTTCCAAACGAAAACTGCTCTTTACTGACTTGAGCGTCGGAGTCTCCCCGCCGGAGCACCCTCCGACGTCATTTGCAGGTGAATCCACCCATCGACGATTACTGTTCGAGTCAACAAGGAGCTGGTATCTGAGGAGTCAAAACCCACCTCCATCAAATTTGAATCCTTAATTTATCATTTAGCTGCCATAGTGTTGGAGACCAAAGACTTTAGGTCAATTCCAAAGGGCACTTGTGTGGTAACCTAAAGTTGAAATTGAGAAAAGAGAGAGCTAGGAAAAGGTGGGATGGGAAAACTAAGAAAGGAAAAGATGATGTTGAAAAGGAGTGGAGAAAATTAGAGGAGATAGACTAGACCCACCAAAAAATAAAATAAAATTGTGGGCTTTGAATCCTTTTGGCTCCACAAAGGTTAGATGATTACTTAATTGCAAAAAAATGGTAAAAAGAAAAAAGAAATTTATCAAAGTTTGATCTTTCAAAAAAAAAAAAAAAGTGAAAGGATAAAAGTGAATAGAAGAAGGAAAAAAGGAATTTTTATTTTTTATTTTAATTTACAAAAAGAGAAAAATCTGAATACCAACAAATACAAATCTAAATTAAGTATAAATTTAAATTGTTAGAAAAATGGGTATTGAATCGTCCATGAGTGTAACATCGACTCTCGATATATTATTACTCTCATCATATTTATATATATGATATTGCATCCATTTTGAGACACATGATTTGAAATTTCTAAAACTTTGTCCTTAAAATTGTTTAAATCGAAAATTTTATCGGTAAGCCGAAAACTTTTTCGAAAAATATCGGCAAGCCCTAAAATTATTAAAAATAACTAACGAAAGCCAAAACACTTAAATATAAGAATAAAGAAGTGAATTTGAAAATTTTAAAAAAATTTCGGATTAAAAATTGCATAAGGTCAAATTTATAATTTTGGAAAGTTTGGGAACTAAAGTATAAATATGAGAACTTGAGGGACTAAGTTACAAAACCAACCATTGAATGACAATTAGAGATCAACCATTGGTCAAGAGCACACTTAGTGGTCACATAGGACATTCCACTATCAAAGTTTGAAGAATGTTGCTTGTAAAGAACAAAATAATACATGAAATGTGATTGTAAGGTTTTTATTAGTGGTTTCTTGTGTTTTCTTTCCTCTTGGCCGAATTTGGACACTTTCTTTACATGCATGGTGGTTTCTTGCTGCTATTTCAAGTACATAGAGGAGTCTTGACAAGTGTAGGATGAGATAAAGTATGCAAAATAAATCAAGGGTCAAGATATGTTGATTTGGTTTATATAAAGACCAAAGCCAACTATTTTATTCATTTTCTCTTCCATTCAACTCACTTGGATGAAATTTTTAGTAAGAAAAAAGAAGATTTCTTGTATTTATCCAAACACTTGAGGTGTTGAAGAGGTAAGAAAAATCTTTGGTTAATAAAATTTTAATTATTTAGATAGCATTAACATGATGTAGAGATTTTTTTATATATATATTGATGTATATATGTTACAAAATGTGGTGATCAAGTGCTAAAAAATGGTATTGGTGATGAATATTTGGATGTCAAGATCTTATTAAAGAGGTAATACATTCTTCTTTAAGTATACATTGGATTAAATTGATCCCATGAAGTAGGTTTATTCAAATAAACTAACATGGTCAATAAGCTATAGTGATTCTATGATATATTATCATGTGATGATCAAAATTTAGATTGGTTTAATTCTGATAAAACTAGACTCTATAAACTTTAAAATGAGCTATGGTGCAAAATTTTTCATTAAGAAATGAAATTATGGTGATTTTTAGAAGAAACACTAAAAATAAATGTTATATTCACTGTCCTGTGCACGACTAGTAAATTTATTTAAATATTAAGATAACTTCTGGACAGAATTAGGGAAAAATCAAAACATGAAACTTTTAGGCTCTGTCTTATCTTTAAAATGAGATAAAATTTACTTGAATCGGAGTAATATGTTGGAAGTTATGATATTTTTACTAAAACTATGCAGAAATAGTCTTAAAACTGAAACAGAGATGAAAATAGAATTTTATAAAATTATATATTTAAAATCTAAGAATGGTCTAAACTAAAAAATTTTAGATCTATATCTTATCTTCTATTTGAGATAAGAATCAAATAAATTGGAGAAGTACATAGGGAGATATGAAAATTCTCCCAAAACTGTGCAGAATTAGTTTTAGGAATTTAAACTAAAAAAATTATAAAATTTTATAAATTCGTGCAATGGGAATTTGGATATGAGTTGAACATGAAAAATGTAGATATATGTCTTAGCTTTAATTAGCAATTTGAATCACTTAATTCCGAGTTATATAGAGAAAGTATGATATTTTTCCTAAAACTGCGCAAGAGTAAAACTTGAAAAATCTGAATTGTAGATATATATGTTTAAATAAATTAGGATGAATTGGAATTAAACTAAATCAAATTAGGATGAAATTATTGAAAGAAATAGGGGTGATTAATATATATATGTTGTTATCTTAGGAGCAGACGACTGAACTACACTCGAAAGGCGACTTAGCTGAATAACAAAGTTTTAAGGAAGTGGTGTACCCTTCCTGTACATGTGAGTGGGTCATACTGTTGCCACATAGTTAATAAGCAAAACCATGTTTTATCATTTTCAAAGCATGATTTGTGAAATGAATTATGAAATGACTTGTTAAATGGTTTGGTATCGATTTTGTGATAAATGGAGTATCCCAAAATTTTCTTTTAAATATGCATCCATGAATTTTGATGAAAAATATATGTGCCATGTTTGAATCATAAAATGTACTTTGATGATATTTATACGAAAATACATGAGGTATCGGATTTTATCATTTTTCCTTAACTTATATGCATGATTGTTTGATTGATGTTTTGATGTGAGACTAGATTCTCGAGCATTAGTACCTGAATCTCCTTGATCGTAGATCGGAGATAGTACTTATAGCCATGATATTATGATAAAATAGGTGTTGTCCTACGTAGACTCGCCTCGTATGTTATAGCAGACCCATCACGTTCTATAGATAGTCGCACGTTTGCGATGTCATCGAGAAGCAGACACTCCACATGGTTAGATGGCGTGTATACGATACTAGATTTTCGGACTAGCCAAGTTGAACCGAAAGGAGAGGACTAAATGACGTTTCAGTCTAGCACTTGGGGGGGTCCGATGCCAATGCAAAGGTTAGGGTTGTTTATCCGTTTAAAAGAAAAACGCTTGGTGGCTCGTCATTGGTCGAGGCAGGCCTTTGCCGAGAACTTGTTTTGGCATGACTCTATGATTTATGATAGAAAATTGGATGCATATGTTTTATGGATGATGATGTTAGAGACATGTGTTTGAAATTGTCATACATATTTGAAATATGGTATAAAGTATATTTATATATATATATATAGTTTTAATACTCTATTTTCACACTACTTATTAACTATATATTACGATTATTCACTCACTAATTAAATAATTTTACTCACTCCTCACTCTCTTAAATTTTACAGAGATAGTATTTAGAGAGACACGTTGATAGACATCGACGTATGCAAATTCCAGAGATAATCGTTAGAGACGTATCATGGTATGGAATTTCTGTTGTATCTTTGAAAATATTAGTTGATCATGTTCGAATGACTGTACGAAATAAAGGAACTTTCATTTGCAGTATATATATATTTGAGGACTTTTATATTTAAATACTAATAAAATATTTGTAATTGAAATTTATGATTAGCCAGGATACATGACGGGGTTGGGTAGGTGTCTGAGATAACGGATGACTGTTTACGACCTCTCGATCATGGATCGGGGCGTGACAATGTGAGTTTGACCTAACTCAAGTTATTTAAATTTAAATAAGTAGAGAGAGGGGAAGGCTCTCCATTTGAATTCAAATTTGGTGACTTTTGGAAAAGGTGAGAAATGAATGAATAAAAAAGGATATATAACATACCTTGAGGATTAAGAAAGAAAGATATTAGTCGATCATTTATAAGGATTACACTATAATTAAAGTTATTTGAATTATAAAAAATGAAACTGTTTTATTTATAACAGTTTTCAAACCATTTTTATATCAATACATAAAAAAAAATAGTTATTAGATTTTAAAAATATTGAAAATTATGATTATATTTTATATGCGAAAATGTATAAAACGAATTTAAATTATAATATAAACAAATAATTCAAATGTCCTACAAAATTTGAAAACAATTATGTCCTTCAAAAGGGAAAACCTTAAATCAAAAATCAAAATCTCATTTTCATATTAAAAATTAAAAATTAAAAATTCAAATTCAAATTTAATAATTATGTTAAAAAATTTGAACGAATCAGAGAAGTTAACAAATATAAATTAAAATTTTTATTCCTATCAAAGAGGAAAATAAAAAAGTTTATGATGATACTTAAATTCATATTAGCAAGTACGAGTACGAGCTGCATGCACTAGAACTCTTATCAATGCAAAAATGGAAAAATGATTTAACAAATAAAATCCTTGACAAGATGAATAGCAACAGAAGCTCTTCTGGGGTCCACAAGATCAATTCCATGGAACCCAACATCATCAAATGCCGCCTCAACACGTACCCCGCAGTCAACCAACATCTTGACAAAGGATTGTTGCCTATCCACCATTGGATCTCCACCATACCCCAAAACCAAGCACCTCCCGAGTGACCTTATCTTGGCCTTGTGTGGACCGTCCGCCATGGGATTACAGTATCTGTGGTCTCTGTCCGTTCCTTTTGGCAAGGCCAAGTCCCACATTGCGTCTATGGCTGGTAAGGGCAGTAACTCATCTGCTGCCAATTTGATTTCCGTTTTGGTCCGTTTATTTCCCCCAAACATGGGTTGGTTCATAATCAGCCCGGCTATCGTCAAGGGTTTCGAGTCCATGTCCAGAATTTTTAATGCTGTGTGGAAAACAATGTTACCTGTTCCAAATACACGTGTTAGTGAAACGAAAGAATTTATATATAAACATAAAATGATAACAGTCTAGTTGAATTGATGATTGGATACTAATATTTCTTAAACAAAGCTTTTAATTTAAATTTTGCATATGATAAAAAATAGATGTAACAAAAATTTTATACAATACCACCGTAAATGGTATTAGAAAAATCTTTCAAGCATGCAAACAAGGCCGATGGCGACAAGTTCTAAACTAAGAGACACATTACCTCCATTGCTACATCCAAACAAGTAGCACCTATTGGCATCAGCATATTCCACAAGCCACTTCTCTCCATTCGCATCATCCAACATCTGTTGGTTAACCCATTTGATGGCATCAATAGCATCATCATACGGGGCGGGCAGGCGGTGTTCGGGCGCCAGCCTGTACCCGACTGACACCACGATGGCAGGCACGTCGGTCGTCACTTGGGCACAACGAGCATCCACCACAACGTCTGAGATGTTGTTGTGAATCCACCCGCCACCGTGGAAGTAGAGGATGATGGGAAGTCGTGCGACGGAATTGTCATTGGAAGGGAGCTTTGTGGGTCGGTAAATCCGGATCTTGGTCTTCTTCTTCGGGTCGAGATCTATGTCCTTGCTCGCTATGGGCATCTGGGCCGAGCCATCCTCGCCCGTGGCTTGAACCTGTGGGCTCTGGAGAAGACGGGTCACCGAGCCATCCGAGTCTATTTGGATGTGAAGGTGCTCGAAAGCGTCGAACTTGGACATTGTTGTTGTAAAGTGAGAGTGAATTGGCTTCCCTTTGCAAGGATTGGTTTTCTGTGTTTGATGTAAATTTGTTTTGCTGTTTATGTTGTTTTGGAAGCTTGAGCGTCGAATGCGGAATTACCCCAGGAGGATTGGGTCTTGTGGTCTACCCTTAAAACAAGGAAGTGTCTAATGAAATAAGCATACCCATTAAACACATGAACTGGGTCATATTTGCAAACTTTATAAAGAAAGTGGTACAATAAAGTTTTAGATAAACTATTACGAAATTCTAATCATTACGTGCTTATATAATAAATTTAGACTGCATTTAATCTTGATGGCATTAAGTTTATTCAACCATGTATACAAATAATGGAGGAAATGTAATAGAAAAAAACAAATTCTAAAAATAAATCTGTTACTTAATAATAATATTGATTTTTTTTTGTTTTAAAAAGAAAATTTAATACTGTATAATTACATACCATATTATTATTGATCTCAAATCTATTCATAAAAAAAGGTCAACGAATATAATAATTGCCAAATTTTATCTATTTATATACTATATTATTATTGATCTTGAATTCAAATCTATTCATAAAATAATGAGACATGACCAAAACAGCCTAAATCATGTTGGGCTCATGCCCAGCCTAGGACTTATCGAATGGCTCATGGTAGCCTAGTTGTCGACTTGGTCAGCGCTCGTCTAATTAGTTGATCATCTAGCTCCGTAAGGCTTGCTATTATGAGAAACAAGACCCTTCGATTCAATGGCCCGAAGGACACATTCTATCGAAACGTGCTAACGATGAGAGATTTATCTCCTAAGTAGATAGGCACGATTCACACTCTTTTAGTACTTATCAACCAGATTCTGCTCGATGGCCACCAGATATGTCTCCCGCCTCCTCAGTTCCCGACGACCTCCGCTTGATCCACTGAACCCAATGCTCTCTTTTTTTTAATGAAAATTGATATAATCTTACCTAAATAGAAAGAATGTTTCTCGATGTGAAAAGAAATTAGTGGGTCGTCAAACAACCAAAAATAAAATACCTACTTTTACAAAGACAAGTCTAGGGTAAGCAGGGTCGAATCCACAGGGAACGGTGGATTTACTTCTTTGAAGAAAATAGAAATAAAAATAAAAATATGGAGGTTTGGAAAATTAACTAAACTAATTAAAATAAAAATAAAAATAAAGAACTAGAAAAATAAAAATAAAAATAAACTAATGGAAAATAAATTTTTTTGGTCAAAGGAATTATTTTCACCTTTATTTCATATAATTGATCATCGACTTTTCTAAATATTTCAACACACATAAATAAATTGGTTATAGCCGTTAAGTATCACAAAACGACCAATCTCTCCTTATTTTTTCGGTAATCAAGGTACTACCATTAATTATTTCCCTAATCGAAAGATAACCCAAGAAACTCTCGTTGGATTTAGTATTTTGACAGCTTTAAGATATAGAGAAATCCAATTCTAATCAGTAAATTCCAATCTGGATTTATTTAAACTAGATTATTCAATTTCATGATATGAATATCATTTACCTAGTTATTAAAAACAAACAAATCTTACCGTTTTTAATTGGTTGTAGATTATTCTATGTCTATTAAATATTGACCATATATTTAATAACCCTAAAAAAATCATGATCCATGAAATGCAAGAATTAAATAAATACCTATGACATGTTGAATTAATATGTCCAATAAAATCTCACAATTATAAAAAATCAAGATTTCAATACTCTCTGACTAGAAAAAATAAAAATAAAATAAAAGGATAAAAAAAAAACAAACAAACTTACAAAAAGAAACAACATTGTTGCTGGCAACGTATGTGCTGGGAGAAAATTACATAACTCATGAATGTTGCTACTCAACAAAATGTGTAGCCGCCAACAGAAAAAGAATGTAAATAAAAAAAAAATACAAAACCTAAAGAAAAATGGTGTGTTGTTGCCCGGAGGAAAGAAAGCTTGAAAACAATTAAGAAAGAAAATCTAAATTGGGTTTATTAAATGTTGCTGGACGTGGGGGGTGCCCCCCTTGGGCGGCCCTCTCTCCCCTCTCCTTTTACACAATGAAGAACTCATCTATATATAAGAGTAGTAACTCTATTTTCCAGAAGGAAAATTCCCTATAAGATAAAAGTTTTTGAAAGTTAAATTTCTAAAATTTATCCATAAATATTATGAATAAATCAATGATTTTAAAAATTTTCAAAACTTACAATTTTGACTCATTTTTCTTTCTTTTTCTTCAAAATCTCCTCCATCATTCCTAACATATAAAATATGATAAAATATAATAATTAGTGCAATATTTATTCAAAAATAAAATAAAATCAATTGTAAATATTATATCAATTTATGCCCTATCAAATTCCTCCACACCTAGATGATGCTTGTTCTCAAACATTTCTAACTCAAATAAAATTAAAACTATTGAAAGTAACCTATTTTTTCTTTCGAACTACTAAGTCAACATATGTCATAAGAGTCAAACTAGAAAAATAATCAAAATAACAAATACTTCACAGTGTTTTGTACGAAAACAACTATTACAAATCCCAACAATTCCCAATGAAATCAACACTACAAGATTCAACATTCTCTTCAAAGGTTCACTCAAATTCACTCAAAATGAGATGAAGAATATATCAATAACACTCAGATCAACATATTGGAATTAGCATTACCATATGTTTGCAAATATATCAAATCTCCACCACTTATAAATTTGAATTTCATGCATCAATGTAAAGGTCTTTCATTTGGTTATAACGTGGTTAGAGTTAAGGGTAGGATAAAAGGGATATATCAAGGGTTTAAAATGTACCAAGAAAATATGCAATTAATCACACAATTTTTCTATAATAACATATTGCCTGTAACACCGACACTGCGGTGTCCGTACAATTATACTGTTCAAGAAATTAAATAAAATATTTTTCCGTTTACATATATAGAGAGAGAATTTTAAATTATATTGATTTTCGATTTTGAAGTATGTAATTTGAAATTTTTGGGATATTTAAAATATCCGTATTTCCGATTTGTAAAATAAAGTGAGTATGAAAAATATATAGATGATTTTATTTATTTATTTATTTATTTATTTATACATTACTCATAAAATTTTGCTTTTAAACTTATTTACAAAAAGAAATATAATAATAATACTAATAATAATAATAATAAAAAAAAAAAAAAAAAAACGAAATTAGGGCTTAAAGCCCTAATTTCTCTCACTTTCCCTTTCACTCTCTCACCGCCTCTCCATCTCCCCACCCGCGGCCATCTTCCCCGCCGCGGCTTCCTCCTCCACTGCGGTTGCTCGGCTCCGCCACCCCACGGTGGTTCGACCACCCCACCGTCTCACTCTCTCTCTGTTTTCTCTCTCTCGGCTGTCTCCCTCTCGCTCGATCTCTCATCTCTTCCACCGCTGCGACCGCCGCAAACCGCCACGGGTCGCCACCTCTTAACTTCGCATAGTCTTCCCCCTCGCTCTGCTTCTCCTTCCCGCACGCTACAGAGCGCGATCGCTCGCGCGACAGGCCGGGTTGCCGCGCAGCGCGGCGCCGCTGCGCGACAGGCGCGCGCCCCACTGCACGCTGACAGCCCAGCCTTACGCACGCGTGACGGGCCACAGCCCCCTCCTACGCGCGCGCGCCGCGCTGCCTGCCCGGCGCTGGCCGGCTCCCAAAGGCGCGAGACTGCCCAGCGCCCGTGACCCCGCGCGCGACTGCTCCAGCGCGCGATAGCTCCTTCCAGCGTGCCTTCTGCCACTCTCGCAGAGCCCAAAACGACAGACTTTGAAACCCTAGGCCGGGTCTGCACTCATCTCCTGCGCAGGTGAGGACCAATTTCTAGCCCTAATTCTAGGGTTTTGAATTTTCTGAGTAATTAGGGTTAATTGCTAACATTTGCTCCGAATTTGAAACCGTTACAGGTTGAGCTTGAAACTATTGGTGACTAGAAGCTAGGTCTGCAAACCGAGAAACCCTAGGTGAGGAGGTTTCTGCTTTAATTGATAAATTGAATGAATCTAAGGTTGAATCTAAAGTGGAATGCGAAGAGGATACAATTTCTGAAATGATTATGTGATTGTGAAGGTTAAGTATAGAATTTTATACGAAATTGAGTTGTGTCGGATGATAGAATTGAGTTAAATTGATTTAAATGGTTTCACTTAGAGTTTAATTTGATGAATGCATGAAAACAGTCAAAATTTGGAATTTGAGTTTAAGGTTCGATGCAGTCTTTCTCATTTTAAGTTGTCTTGCATATAGGCAATCAAGATACAAATTCTATATTATGAAAATAGACATTAATACCTTGGAAATGACATATGGTTTGAAGAAATCGGATGAGAATCGAAAAGTGTATGATTTTTCAAAGATTTTACAGTTCGTAGGAAACTTATTTATTTTAAGCGTATTTCCAATTTTGATTGGTTTTAGGATTGAATCAGGGATGATTTTGATTTGATTAATTGTTTATGAATGGAATGAAATTGATGAAATGAGAATCTAGAAAGGTGATTGTGTAAATGTTTGATTTAAGTCTTAAATGAGCACATATTGAGGGGAGAAACCCTAAGGAAACATGTATCGAAAAATATAGAACTTTGAGTATGAAATTTGATGGGCTTTAATGTGATTTTGAGTGTTAAAATGAGGATTTGATGTACTTGTGTTTTGGCATTTAAGTGTGATGTGTTATTGGTTATGTATATGGGAAATTGAGGCCAAGAGTGTGAGGATTTATGCATGTTGAATTTTGGATAGAGGTTAGTGAGTATGTGGATGTAAAATTGTATTGATCGAATCCATTGGAGAGATTTGGAATGACTTTAGTAAGCAAGATGGAGATTTATATGTGTATATAATAAGGTATAGAAAGTGTATGCATATATATAATGATATTAGTGTGTTAAAGTGATATGAAAATGTGCAATTGTAAAGAATGAGCAAAAGCATGTGCTTGTATTTATATGATAAATGTATAGAATTGTATTGGTGTATCGAAGAGAAGAAGATAAAGAATTTTGAATAAAAGTGTGTTGGTGTATATGCCGACTTTTATGTGCGGCGAGAGATTGGATTGGTGTGAGCTTTGTGTAGGATTGATTGAGTAATATCAATTGAGTCTTGTGGATATGTTATGAGCATAACTTTCTCTACACAGTTCCGAATGACGTGAGGTTGTCTGCCTTAGACACGAGACATCCTTAGCTTTAAAAAATGAAATAAGAAACCCTTTGATTTGTAAAGGTGTATTAGAAGTTATAGCCTATTTTCTATAACTGCGCAGGTTTGAAACTTGCTGATTTCATACATGCGTATGTGTTGGATGTCTTGATCGAGGGGAGCACAGTTTCGGTACTTGTTGTGCATTATAGGGAGTGATTGACCCTCCCGTATACAGTGAGTGGGTTTTATTTCAATGTTTTCGTTTAATATGTAAACTCTGATTTAAAACAGTTTGATAAATGAGCATGATTTACCGTATGTTTAAAATGTTTTGACTGGCTTTGGAAATGATTTTTGTGAACCGATGGAGTGTCCAAAATGTGGTTGAATTATGAAAATATGCATCCATGTGGTTGAAACGTGAAATGTGCCATTTTATGCTATATGTTGCATTTGGTTTGTGAACCTGATTTTCGGCACATGTTTGATATGATATTGATATTGGCCTTGAGGGCCTGGATATGTATTGTTCCGTAGCTACGAAGGACACCGTGAGAGGCGCTTTGGTGGCGTCCGGATATGCCTAAGGCCTGGGGTATCCCACGAGTTGTCGGGATTATATTTACGACACGGTACTAGGCAGGTTGAACCCGAAAGGGGGAGGATTTGGACACTCTTCAAATCTAGCACCTGGACGAGGTCCGTCGCCAACGCCGGGGTAGAGAGCACTTTAAATAAAATCGCATATAACACCCCCGGTGCGCCTGTCATAGGTCGTGGTAGACCTCTGCCAGGAGTTTTACGGCTGGCAGCTCTATGATTTTGATGACAGTGTTTTGGATGCATATTTGATTTGTTGATGCGTGCAATGATATATGGTTGAAATGAAAAGCATGATGATTTGAAATCTGATTTGTATATTTATGCTTTGACACTCCAGTTTCACACCCCATATTACACGATTACATTGACCCACTCACTCACTGAGTATTCTTCCCTGAGTACTCACCCCTCCTCTTTCCCTCCCCAGACAGGATTATGGTGCTAGGGCGATGTATTTGGCTCGAGGGCTTGATAGCTCGTTGGCGGATTTGGTGTTTACGACGGTGAGATTAAGTTTTAAATTGAAAATATGAATTTCATACTTTATGTCGACCCTGCGTGGTCTTGATATTGAGGTCCGTAGTTGACCGTGTACATATTTTGGGATAACTGTATAATTTTGGACTTCTGTTTGCAAAACTCTCATTTCACTTGCATTGAGGCATTTGTAAATGTTTAAAGTGTAAACTTGGGAATTTGTAATATAATTGTATAAAATTTAGGCCCGCTTGTTGTGGCGGCTGTTCATGCTCTAGTTGGGCATGACAGTAGAGGTCTGTGGCTAGGACTGTTGGTGTTTTATTAGCCTTGCGTTGTCTGGATGTCGGTTGGGAGATTGGGTGGATTGTTTTGAGAGGCCGGGATGGCCATTTGTTTTATTTTCTGGATTGTTTTGAATGTATACAGGTATACAGGTTTGATTGTACATGGGAGACCTCCGATTTATGGGGAGGTTCTGTCCGATTTTCTGTAGAAATACAGCCAGCATCCAGGTCAACAGGCGGCTGTTCACGATTCCCGGTTCGGGGCGTGACATTGCCCCTCACAAATAACACGCCAAAAATACACGATCTCGCTATCCACATGTGCTTAACATAACTAATAGTCAAAAGCATATAAAAATATCAGACTTTTTCCACAGTCCATGACTAAAATGAAACTCTCATAAATACAACATTTGTTTTCTTTTTTTTTTTTATTTCTTTTTTTTTTCTGCTACTGCTTTTTTTTTCTTTTTTTTGATGAAGAACTTCTCAGCATAAAAATGAACAAAATCAAACATTTTTTTTCTTCATTTTTCATATGTAGCAAATATTATCATCAAAACTCTAATCAACATATATCTCATAAGACAATCATATAACTAATATTATGCTATTAACTGCATATATCGTTGGTACAAGGGTTGAAATGCAAGTCAAAATAGGGTTTTTGTAACACCGACACTGCGGTGTCCGTACAAGTATACTGTTCATGAAATTAAATAAAATATTTCTCCGTTTACATATAGAGAGAGAGAATTTTAAATTATATTGATTTTCGATTTTAAGGTATGTAATTTGAAATTTTTGGGATATTTAAAATATCCATATTTTCGATTTGTAAAATAAAGTGAGTATGAAAAATATATAGATGATTTTTTTATTTATTAATTTATTTATTTATACATTACTCATTTAATTTTTTTTTTTATTTACAAAAAGAAATATAATAATAATAATAATAATAATAATAATAATAATAATAATAATAATTATAAAAATAAAAAAAAATGAAAAAAAAAATGAAAAAGGGGTCAAAATTAGGGCTAAGCCCTAATTTCTTCTTTTTCCCCCTTTTTCCTCCTCTCTCTCTCTCTCACTCTCTCACTGCCTCTCCATCCCCGCGGCTCCCTCTCCCCCGCCGCGACCCGTCGCGCCTCCGTCCTGCGGCCGCCGTCGCCGCTGCCAACCGCAGCCACCGCGACCCACCACGGGTCGCCGCCCCTCTTTCCTGCTCGCGCGCGTGACTGCGCGCAGCAGTGCGCGATTGCTCGCGCGACTGCGCGCGGCCGCGGCCTGCGCCGCGCGACTACGCCGCCTCTGCGCGCGCCAAGCACGAGACCGTCCCATCCTGCGCGCGTGCCGGCGTGCGACCGCTGCCCTCGGCCGCGCGAGACCGCCCGCGCGCGTGACCCGCGCGTGACCGCCCCGGCCGCGCGCCGGCCCTTCCCGCATGCGATTGCTCGCGGCCGCCGCTTCTGCGCGCGCTGCCGCCACCTGCGGAAGCCCCAATCGAAAGCCCTAGGTCGACTGTCTTGTCCACTGCAAAGGTAAGATCAAACCCTAAACCAAATTCTAGGGTTTCGATTTCTTAGAGATTTATACTAAATTTTCTGACTTTTGCTTCGAATTGGAAGCATTGTAGGTTTCGGACGAAATCGAATGTCGCACGGACGTTAGGGTTTTGGATCGCAGTGAACCCTAGGTGAGGGAAATGCAATCCTTTCGATATTTGAGTTATTTTATCGAATTTAGGATTGAAATTAGAATTGGAAATTTTATGTATGCTTTGAAATAAGTTAAGATTAAAAGGAAATGTACTTTTCTGCAATTTCATATGAAATTATTTATGTTAAGTTTAGAAATTGATATAAATAGGGCTGCGTTGCATAATAGAATGTGTTAGATAATGATACAGGTTTGTTTGATTCGGTTATATAGCTTTAGTTCAAAATTGAATTGAAATTGGTATGAATTAAATAAGGATTATGTAAATTCGGGAGAAATTGGTAAAATTGAGGAATATTGTAAATTTAAAGTCGTTGGTGATTTGAAATGATTTCTCTTAGAGTTAAATTGATGAATGCATGAAAGTAAATCAAAATTTGGGATTTGAGTTTAAGAATTTATGCAGTCTTTTCATTATAAGTTGTCCTACATATAGGAAATCAAAATACTATTTCCGTATGATGAAAATAGGTTTCAATACCTTTGAAATGACATATGGGTGAAGAAATCGGATGAGAATCGAAAAGTGTATGATTTTTCAAAGATTTTCAATCTTGAAGGAAATTTAATTATTTTAAACTTACTTCCGACTTTGAGAGATTGTAGGGTTGAAGTTGACTCAAATTTGATTTTTTGTTAATTATTTATAAATGAAATACCATTGATGACAAGATTGTGTGGCTAGAATTTGGGATGATTTAAATGTGATTTTTGGAGTGTTAAAATGTGGATTTGATGTACTTGTGTTATTGGCCATGTATATGTGAAATTGAGGCCAAAAGTGTGAGGATTTATGCATGCTGAATTTTGGATAGAGGTTAGTGAGTATGTGGATGTAAAAATGTCTTGATCGAATCCCTTGGAGAGATTGGGAATGACTCTAGTAAGCAAGATGGAAGTTTAATACGTATGTAATAAGGTATAGAAAGTGTATGCATTATGGCATGGAAATGGGAAGCAAACATGTACAGAATTTGACTTGAATTAGTAATAGCGTTTGAGTGTTTGTTTGTACGTTTAGAGACTTGAGAAATGTGTGTAAATGTGCAGAAATTTCTGCACTATTGTGTGTATCAAAGGGATGCCATTTCATGCTTGTAAAGGAAGGAAAATACATGCTTTTGAGACATTGGGATAGCATGTACTCTTTTTATCATAACTTCCTTAACATAACTCCAAATGATATGAGGTTTTCCGCCTTAGACACTAGACATCCTTAGCTTTAAAAATGAAATAAGAAACCCTTTGATTTGTAAAGGTGTATCAGAAGTTATAGCCTATTTTCTATAACTGCACAGGTTTGAAACTTGCTGATTTTATACATGCGTAAGTGTTGGATGTCTTGATCGAGGGAAGCACAGTTTCGGCACTTGTTGTGCATTTTAGGGAGTGATTGACCCTCCCGTATACAGTGAGTGGGTTTTATTTCAATGTTTTCGTTTAATATGTAAACTCTGATTTATAACAGTTTGATAAATGAGCATGATTTATCGCGTGCTTAAAATGCTTTGACTGGTTTTGGAAATAATTTTGTGAACCGATGGAGTGTCCAAAAATGTGATTGAATTATGAAATATGCATCCATGTGGTTGAAATGAAAAATGTGTCATTTTATGATATATGTTGCATTTGGTTTGTGAACCTGATTTACGGCACATGTTTGATATGATATTGATTTTGGCCTTGAGGGCTATGATATGTATTGTTGATATTGATATTGGCCTTGAGGGCTGTGATATGTATTGTTCCGTAGCTACGAAGGACACCGTGAGAGGCGCTTTGGTGGCGTCCGGATATGCCTAAGGCCTGGGGTATCCCACGAGTTGTCGAGATTATATTTACTACACGGAACTAGGCAGGTTGAACCCGAAAGGGGGAGGACTTGGCTGCTAGTCAAGTCTAGCACCTGGACGAGGTCCGTCGCCAACGCCGGGGTAGAGAGCACTTTAAATAAAAATCGCATATAACACCCCCGGTGCGCCTGTCATAGGTCGTGGTAGACCTCTGCCAGGACATTTTCGGCTGGCAGCTCTATGATTTTGATGACAGTGTTTTGGATGCATATTTGACTTGATGATGCGTGTAAATGATCTATTGTTGAAATGAAAAGCATGATGATTTGAAATATGATTTGTATACTTATGCTTTGACACTCCAGTTTCACACCCCATATTACACGATTTCATTGACCCACTCACTCACTGAGTATTCTTCCCTGAGTATTCACCCCTCCTCTTTCCCTCCCCAGACAGGATTATGGTGCTAGGGCGATGGATTTGGCTATAGAGGCTTGATGGCTTTATGGTGGATTGGGTGATTATCGACGGTGAGATTAAGTTTTAATTGAAAATATGAATTTCGTGTTTTATTTTCGACCCTGCGTGGTCTTGATATTGAGGTCCGTAGTTGACCGTGTACATAATTTGGGATGACTGTATAAAATTTTGACTTTTGTTTGCGAAACTCTCATTTCACGTGCATTGAGGCATTTGTAAATATTTAAAGTGTTAACTTGGGAATTTGTAATATAATTGTATAAATTTAGGCCCGCTCGGTGTAGCGGCTGCTCATGCTCTAGTTGGGCATGACAGTAGAGGTCTGTGGCTAGGACTGTTGGTGATTTGTTAGCCTTGCGTTGTCTGGATGTCGGTTGGGAGATTTGGTGGATTGGTTGAGGCCGGGATGGCCATGTGTTTAAATTACATGATGATTTTTAATTTCACAGGTTTAATTGTACACGGGAGACTTCCGATTTATGGAGAGGTTCTGCCCGATTTTCTGTAGAAATACAGCCGGCATCCAGGTCAACGGGCGGCTGTTCACGATTCCCGGTTCGGGGCGTGACAGTTTTAGTGTTGTATTGCATGGTTTTGAAGAAAGAAATGGTCTCAGACTCAAATTGATTCACTATGGGGATTATGAATCAAGGTAGGGATTTTTACGAAAGTCAAAATGTGGTAAAACCTAGGTGTATTTATCATTTCAATGCATGAAACTCTAGATGTGATCTCGAAAAGCATAGTATTGCAAGTCCTAAAATATTCAATCTAAATGTGATAATCACTCATCAAGAAAAGAAATTTCGACCACAAAGAATGATATTACTCGTTTTAAGCTTAAAATCTCACATTTAAATAGGGTTTGTATCAAATTTTGCATGTTTATTATTCAAAGAAAAACTACTAAAGACATGAAAAGCTATTTCCAGCACAAAAACCATTGGTACAAGTTATCTTTTTCCAGCCAACCAAACCACAAACATTAACTAAGAGAGTTCGAAAGATTTTTTTTTTTTTTTTAAGCTAAAGATAAACCCTAAATCAAATCATAACTCAAGCAAATATGCAAAATGGAAACTAAAACACCTAAAAATCTACTAAACACTCCCCCCACACCTAAATCATACATTGTCCCCAATGTATGCTAAATGAGAGAGAAAAAAATAAAAATTAATAACTATCGTATCAAATAAAAGTAAAAATAAAAAGATAAAGTAAGAACAAGACTTTCCTAAGGTGGAGTGGAGAATGAATGGTCAAATCCAACAAGTTTTGAAAAAAAAAAATTATGGTGGCAGCAATGGACCCCTTCATAGGACGTGGGCATGCCCTAACTAATGTGCAATTTTGGTCTCTTGAGAACATTGACAAAACTGAATAGCAATGAAGGTTTGTTAAGGCGTGGGTACGCCTTAATGGCAGATCACTTCTGGTCACCAAATTTTTCAGTTTTTATTCACCTAAAAAAATCAAAATCAAATCAAAATCAAACCAAATAAATATGAAATAAAAATTATAAAAGAAAATATTTGGTTGCCTCTCAACAAATGTTTTTGTTTAATATCGTTAGCTCGACATTACCCTTTCAGATCATTTTTTAACATAAACCAGTTTTATAAGCTCGACCTCCTCCACAATAGAGACATCAATTCCTTCAATAAATAGTTTCAAATGCTGACTATTCACATTAAAATTTTTGTTAGTTTCCAAATTTTGAATTTCAATAGCACCATGAGGAGATATACTTACTATCAAATATGGCCCGATCCATCAAGATTTCAACTTATCCAGCATAAATTTGAGTTTTTAATCAAAAAGTAGTACCTTTTGACCTACCAAGAATTGTTTTCTCCGTAGAAGTTTGTCATGGATGAGTTTGGTTCTTTCTTTGTAGAGTTTTGAATTTTCGTAGGCTTCCATGCGAATTTCTTCCAATTCTTGGAGTTGCATTTTCATTTCCATTCCTACTTCTCTTGTATCTAGGTTGCATTGCTTGACTGCCCAGAAAGCATGATATTCAATTTCAACTGGCAAATGACATAACTTACCAAAGACTAATTGGTATGGTGACATTCCGATTAGAGTCTTGTATGCTGTCCGATATGCCTAGAGTGCATCCTCCAATCGTAAACTCCAATCCTTATGATTTGGATTCACCGTCTTCTCCAAGATGCTTTTGATTTCTCAATTGGAGACTTCTGTTTGCCCATTGGTTTGTGGGTGATATGCGGTGGCTACTTGATGATTTATCCCATACTTGCGCATTAAAGCCTCTACCGTGCGGTTGCAAAAATGTGTACCTTGATCGCTAATAATCGCCTTCAGTACTCCAAATCTATTGAAAATGTTAGATTTAAGAAAGCCTACAACAACCTTAGAGTCGTTAGTACGGGTAGCTTTTGCTTCTACCTATTTCGAAACATAATCAACCGCAAGCAAAATATATAAATAGCCACATGAACTAGGAAATGGTTCCATGAAATCCATATCCCACACATCAAAAATTTTACAAAATAAGATAGGGTTTTGAGGCATTTCGTCCCGAGAAGATAGGTTACCCATTTTTTGACAATTTTCACAACTTTTGCAATATTGATAAGCATCTTTAAAAATGGACTCCCAGTAAAAACCACTATCCAAAATTTTTCTAACCGTCCTCTTAGGACCAAAATGTCCACCACGTGCATGACTATGACAATAAGCAACTATGGAATGAATTTCATCATTAGGGACACATCTACGAATAATTTGATCAGACCCTATTTTCCACAAGTAAGGTTCATCCCATATATAATACTTAGAGTCATTCCTGATTTTATTTTTCTATGCAGTGTTTAAGCCATGTGGTAAACTCCCAGTCACTAAAAAATTAATAATGTCAGCAAACCAAGGCTCTTTACCTGTCTTACCTTGTAGGGAAAACAAATACTCATCTGGGAATGTTTCGGATATTGGAGAGGGTTCTTCATCACGTACCATTCGACTCAAATGATTAGCCACAGAATTTTCGATTCCTTTCCGATCCTTAATCTCCCAGTCGAATTCTTGTAAAAGCAAAATCCATCGAATGAGTCGTGGCTTTGATTCCTTCTTCGCCAAGACGTATTTTAGAGCTGCATGATCTGAGTACACAATAACTTTAGACCCTAATAAATAATATCTAAATTTTTCAAAAGCAAATACAATAGCTAAAAGCTCCTTCTCTGTGGTAATATAATTGCATTGAGCCGAATTGAGTATCTTAGAAGCATAATAAATTGCATGAAACTGTTTTCCCTCCCTTTGTTCGAGATCGGCTCCCACAGCATAGTGATTAGCATTGCACATCAACTCAAATGAGAGTTCCCAATTGGGTGCCTGCAAAATCGAAGCTGAAGTTAGCAAGGTTTTCAATTTATTAAAAGCTTCCTTACACTCATTTCCAAATTCGAATATAACATCATTTTGCAACAATCTCGAGAGTGGTTGAGCTATTTTTGAGAAGTCCTTGATGAATCGTCGATAGAAACCTGTATGACCAAGAAAACTACGAATTTCCCGCACATTAGTAGGATATGATAAATTGGCAATCAAATTAACTTTGGTTTTGTCAATCTCAATGCCCCTAGATGATACTACATGACCTAACACTATTCCTTCCTTAACCATAAAATGACATTTTTCATAATTAAGGACTAGGTTAGTATCAATGCATCTCTTAAGAACCTTACACAAATTATCTAGGCATTGATTGAATGAATCACCATACACCGTAAAATCATCCATGAAAATCTCGATGCAATTTTCAATCAAATCAGAAAATATACTCATCATGCATCTTTGAAATATTCCCGGTACACTAATTACTCAAGTCTCTTTTGCATGGTTGTATTTTAAAGCTTTATCTTGTTAATTATATGTAGGAATTGTCAAATGCATCATGATGTTCAAATTTTACTTTTTAATAGGGATAATTTACAAAGATTTTCTGAAAACTTCAAATCAAATGCGGCTTAATTCGAATTCGAATCGAAATCGAATTCAAATTCAAATCGAATTTTGAATTCGGTTTAATTCGAATCCGAATTCGAATCAAAATCAAATTTTGAATTCGGTTCGGATTGAATTCGGTTTAATTTGAATTCAAACCGAAAACCTATCGAATATGGTTCGGATTGAATTCGGATTTAATCGAATTCGGTTCGTTTCGGTTCGAGTTTTAAAAAAAGTCTAAACCGAATTAACCGAACCGAAATAATCAGAAAAACTGAAAACCGAACCGATAAACACCCCTATTTCCCAATATTCGTATAAGCTTTCCCCGTTGTACTGCCTTATTCCACAAATTTCCTTTCTAATAGTAGCTGCACGGGAAGTTGGAAAAAATTTTTTAAAAAACACCCTCTCCAAGTCATGTCAAGTAGTAATAGAACTAGAAGGTAAATAAAAGAGCCAATTTTTAGCTTCATCTACCGAGGAAAAACGAAAAACAACAAGTTTAAGTTGTCTTCGGTTACCCCCTGAGGTCTCATGGTATAACAAACAATGTGGAACTCTTTAAGGTGTTTGTGAGGATCCTCCCCTGCAAGACCATGAAATTTAGGCAATAAATGAATCAATCCAGATCTTAATTCGAATGGAGTTGTAATATTGGAAAAATTAATGTACTAAGGTTGTTGATTGAATTCAGAGGTTGTCAACTCCCTTAAAGCCCGTTAGGCTGCCATGTTGATTTCTTTGACTTCCTTCTCTTCAACATCAACGTCCGAGTCCAATAGCTGGTCAGCCAGATTGTTTCCAAGTGATGAACCTGCTGCCTTATTTGTTTCTTGAGTCTCTTTTTTTAATTTTCGAGCTGTTTTCTCGATCTCTAAGTCAAAAACTAGTTCACCTGTACGAGAAGAACGAGGCATAAATCAGAAACAAGGAAACAAAAAATTAAAAGAAATAAATCTTTTGACACCTTTTTTCCCGGCAACGGCGCCAAAATTTGGTGGGTCGTCAAACAATCAAAAATAAAATACATACTTTCACAAAGACAAGTCTAGGGTAAGCAAAGTCGAATTCATAGGGAACGGTGGATTTATTTCTTTTAAAAAAATAGAAATAAAAATAAAAATAGAGGGATTTAGAAAATTAACTAAACTAATTAAAATAAAAATAAAGAACTAGAAAAATAAAAATAAACTAATGGAAAAGAAATTTTTATGGCCAAAGGAATTATTTCCCCTTAATTTCATGTGATTAATCATCAACATTTCTAAAGATTTTAACACATATAAATAAATTGGTTATAACCGTTAATACCATAGAACGACCGATCTCTCCTTACTTTTTCGGTAATCAAGGTACCACCATTAATTATTTCCCTAATCGAAAGACAACCCAAAAAACTTTCGTTAGATTTAGTGTTTCGACAGATTTAAGATCTAGAGAAACCCAATTCTAATCAGTAAATTCTAACATAAATTTATTTAAATTAGATTATTCAATTTCATGACATGAATGTCATTTACCCCGTTATTAAAAACAAACAATCTTTACCGTTTTTAATTGGTTGTAAATTATTCTAGATTTATTAAATATTTGTCATCTATTTAATAATTCTAAAAAAATCATGATCCATGAAATACAGGAATTAAATAAATACCTATGACATATTGAATTAATATGCCCAATAAAATCTCACAATCATAAAAAATCAAGATTTCAATACCCTTTAACTAGAAAAAATAAAAATAAAATGAAAGGATAAAAAGAAAAAACAAACTCACAAAAAGAAATAACATTGTTGCCGGCAATGTATGTGCTGAGAGAAAATTACATAACTCATGAATGTTGCTTCTCAACAAAATGTGTAGCCGCCATCAGAAAAAGAATGTAAACCAAAAAAAAAAAAATACAAAACCTAAAGAAAAATGGTGTGTTGCTGCCGGTAAGAAAGAAAGCTTGAAAACAACTAAGAAAGAAAACCTAAATTAGGTTTATTAAATGTTGCTGGACGTGAGGGGGTGCCCCCCTTGGGCGGCCCTCTCTCCCCTCTCCTTTTACACAATGAAGAACCCCTCTATATATAAGAGTAGTAACTCTATTTTCTATAAGGAAAATTCCCTATAAGATAAAAGTTTTTGAAAGTTAAATTTCTAAAATTTATCTCTAAATATTATGAATAAATCAATGATTTTAAAAATTTTCAAAACTTTCAATTTTGGCTCATTTTTCTTCTTTTTTCTTCAAAATCTCCTCCATCATTCCTAACATATAAAATATGATAAAATATAATAATTAGTGCAATATTTATTCAAAAATAAAATAAAATCAATTGTAAATATTATACAAATTTATGCCCTATCAGAAATCTAAATGATACTTTGAATTTTCCTAATCGATAGGGATGGAAATTTTTTGAAACCTCTCGCCATGATTTCCGTAATCTCGGGACATTCTTATAAAAAAAACTAATGTTTTAATGCCCTGTATACACGTTTCCCACGAATGAAAGCATATAAACTCCACCAAGGTAAGTCCTTGGACACAACACAATTAACCTAAGAACATACAGAATTCTCTCTCAATCTATTTTTCCTCTTTCAAAAATTACTCTCTAACTTGAATATCAGAGTTTCTCCGCTGGACCACCTCTGGCGATCTTTTACAAGTTTCCTTGATCGAGAAAAGTAGACAATCAAGTTATCCTGTTCAAATTAGAAAAGCCAACATCTATGAAGACTAACCTAACTCTAACAATAAAAAAAAGGAACATATGTAATACTCAAATTATATCCATTTATATATCATATTATCATTGATCTTATCATGGTAATGACTAATTGAGAACATGCTACTTTTATTTTTTATTTTTTATTTTTTATTTTTTATTTTTTATTTTTCATAAAAATCATAAAAATAAAATTTAAATTCAAGATTTAAAAAAAAAAACATTTAAATAAAAACACTTTATAATCGGTGTAGATTGAGAGCAATTTTATAATTCTTATAATGTTTGTGAAATTTATTCCAAACACTAAGAATTTATTCCATAATTTTTCCATTTACTTTACGCCTGCAGTCATTTTGAAGCACAAGTTGAAGTAACAAAATGCTTAACATCGTCTCTCAGATCTTGCGCCGCAGACGGGTCGGCGACCTCCACCGCATGCCGGCCACCCTCTCGAAACAACGCCACCACGTCCACCCCACGTGACTCCAGTACCTTTACCAGTTTCCTCTGCCTGTCCACAAGTGGATCCCCGCTATATCCTCTGACCAAACACCTTCGCAGCCGTCGGATCTTCTCGTTCTCCTCAACAAACGGATTACAGTACTTGTGATCTTGATCAGCATCCAATGGCAGAGAAAGCTCCCACAGCAAATCAAGCACGGGCAGAGGGAGGATAGGATCATTGGCCATCCTCAACTCTGACTCCGTCTTCGCTATTCCACCAAAATAGGGCTGATTCAGAATCAGCCCTACGATCTGAACCGGTGAACAATCAAGATCGAGTGCAAGTAGACCCGCGTGGTAGGCTATGGTAGCTCCCGCGCTACCACCCATCAAAAAGCAGCGATCAAAATCAGCATGTTCCCTCATCCACGGATCACAACCGTCCGATGCTCGACTTTTGACCCACATGATTGCGTCAATCGCGTCATCATACGCTGCGGGGAGGCGGTGTTCGGGCGCGAGACGGTATTCGACTGACAGGATCAGTGCGGGTATATGAGCCGCCATGCGACTGCAAGACACGTGAAAATTTTCATCCGCCGCGCTAAAGAGTACGAAACCTCCACCATGAAAATAGAAGATTATGGGAAGTTTGGTCTGTTGATGATGATGATGCTGACGTGGCTTGAAGATCCGAATGTATGTGTTGTTTGTTGGGTTTAGAGGAACATCTTTGGAGTCTGAGATTGAATCTCCGCCGTCGGTGGCGGCGGGTAGTTGTGGTCGTTCATGGAGTCTAGTAAGTGAGCCATCTGGGTTTAAGACTATATTTAGTGACTTGTAGGGATCTATTGAGGCCATTGACAAAGGAGAGAGAGAGAGAGAGAGAGAGGATTTCCCTTTGATCTAAGCTGCGAGATTAACAATTGAAATATGAAGCCGGACCATTATTTTTAACATAATCAATAAAAAAAGAAAAATTATATCTTATTCCTTTTCTATAATGTTTTCATTAAAGAATTAGAGAAGAAAGTGATGTTGTTTTGGAGAAAGAGTCCGAACCAATATCTTATATCTGCAATATTTTCTGAATTTTGAATACTTATATGAATAAGATTTCGTGCACATAAGCCTCGGTCGGTGCTTGTTTTTTTAAAAAATAATAATAATAATTTTTTTTTTGTATTTTATTTGTAATATTTATTTTAATTAAAATAAAAAAAGATAGTGCTCATTTAAAATTTTAAGATATAATTCATAGTATTGTTTTAAATTAAATGTTTTATAGTACGTGGAGATTTTTATATTTATATTGTGAATAACTATTTTTTCTCATACTTTTAAACCATTTTTTTTTCTTTTCCAAATATATTATTTATTAAGATTATTTTGGTTAATATATATCTTGTGCTTCCTAAGTCAAATCTTAAATAATCATATGAAATTATTTTTTTGGTATAATTAATCGATATTTGAATCTATATATATTTTGATTAGTTCAATTCAAATATTATCAGGTCTAATTTAGAAAAAAATCTTTCAATATAATTTTTTTTATTTTTAAATTTCGAGTTTGCTAATCATATAAAATGATGTACATTATAAATTGCAGCCAAGTAAAACTTAATATACCAATCTCAATATAGATCAAAACCAAAATCAGATTAAAGAGTCTTTATTTTCTTTTCATAATTAACTTAATTGTAATTTTTTCATAAAAATATTAAATTTAATCACTATTTTTAACATATTTTAATAAAATATAAGTAATAGTTCACAAATTACAAACTGAATATGATTTTAAACTCTCCCGCATCTAAGGAGGGTACTCAAGATAGAAAGTTAAAGAAATGATGAGAGCCAAAGAGAGGAAAACAACAGCCCACGGCGTACGATTCGTATAAAATTACAATTTGGGTGATGGATAGGCAGAGAGTATTTTTTTTATAGTATAAAAATATAATTAAATAAGATAAAGATAAAATTAAGGAGGTTTTATGATTTGAGTTGTCCCGGAAGAACATGGCCAAAGAGTATTTCAAAGAACGAGGACGGCCCAAGGCAAAATTTTGACCATGGAAACCTTGAAAACTTACTTGGGCTGGGTTTCATCTGAATGTCCAACTCCTAAGAAAGCGAAATGGCTGCCATGAATATCTCCTCATTAAATTAAGATTCCTTCCATAATAACAATTTATCTATCTATCATGTATCACGTCACCTCTTGCATCATAGTGTGAGTTGGAAGTAGGCTCATCAATAGAGCTTTATGAGTCAGGTCTTGCAAAGTTTGAGTTCAGCTTGTTCAAAATTTTATAGAATCGAGCTCTAGCATGGCTCGAGAAGGTATGAAAAATTGAGACTCGAGCTCGGCTCGAAAAATTAAAAAGTGTCGGGCTCATTTTGGGGCCAAACTCGAGCCTGATTAAAAATTCCAAAGAGATCAATTCTTCCCCCCAAACTCTTTGAAGATCTCAAAAACTTTTTTCTCTGGACTTTTGTGAACAAGAGAAAACCCAAGCCCTAAATCGAGTAAGAGAAATTGAGCAGTAAGCTAAATTTCTTCCGAAGAAATTGAGCAGTAACCCAAACCCAAACCCTAAATCGAGCAATTAAACAAGAGAAAATTTCTAAAGAGATCGATTCCTCCCCCCCCCCCAAACTTTTTCCTCTGAACTCTTTCAAGTAGCAATCAAGTAATCGAGCAACGACGAACAAGAGAAAACCCAAACCCTAACAATTGAGCAAGAAATCAAACCCCAAATCAAACCCCATAAAAAAAAAAAAAAAAAAAAAAAACAATTGAACAGTTAACCCTAAAGATTAAAGAACACGATAATCAGAGACTATACCGAAGGCAATAAATCATGGAAGAGAGAGAGCGTGAGAGAGAGAGAGAGAGAGAGATCAGTCGAAAAGGGAATACGGTCAAGACTTTAGAGAAAAAAATCTAAGAGGAATTGTGAAGAGAGAGAGGAGAAAGTAGACCCTGCTGTGAACAGGAAAGAGAGAAAGAGAGACCTTAGATTCTCCAATTTCTTCCTTGTCATGAGAGAGAGGAGAGAGGAGAGAGGGGCGAGCGACAGAGTGAGGAGTGAGGGAGAGAGGGAAGAGGGTTTCAATCTTCGAGTTCAAACTAGAGGAGTGAGAGAGAGGAGTAGGGTTCGGAGGGAGAGAGAGATAGGAGAGAGAGAGAGTGAGCGAGGGAATTTGTAAAACAAAAAAAAAAATCAAGTACTTAATTTTAAACGGGCCGAATCAGCTTATGTCCAGACTCGACCGGTAATTTAAATGAGTTTAGAAAATGAGCTCGAGCCTGGCCCGAGCCCAAAATAAGCTAGGCTCGGCCCTTCAAAATGGGTTGAGGTCGGGTCGGCCCATCCCAATTGCCAGTCTTAGCCGGGAGGCAATTGAGGATTTTGGGAACAGACGTGCATTCAGATTGGTTTCATTTCAAGGATTTTAGGAAGGTGACAATAACAGGATTTAAACAAAAAAAAAAATGCTATACAAATGATCAATGAAACAGCAGACAATGAAATTTATCTAAAAGATGAGAGTAGTCTACTGAGTTATGTGACAAAATGGTTATGGTTGTTGTCTTCAGGGTCACAGGCGGGGCAATCTCCGAGTATTGAAGAGATGAGCAAAAGCCATGTAGAAGATCATTCTTCACAAGTATGCAACCCAAATTTGCTCCAGATCAAAACTAGAAAACCAAGGAATTATTTTGCATCAGCAAGAATGCCAAAACTTGCCATGAATCTACGAAGTACGTGTATCAAATAAAACCAACTTAACTCAGAGAAGATGAAATTCTGGGAATTAAGAGGGGGATACTTCAATAAATAGACATTCGACAGAGTGAGGCCAAGTATGCTCCTTTCATTTGATTCCATCTATTGGACTGAACATGAGAGTCGTCTGGTATTGATCATAACAATTTCATGAAGTACCGTGAAACCTCTCTTCCAATATCCTATTGACAACATTCCGTGTACAGTGATTGCAGCTTATGGAGTAATCAAAAGAGGGAGATGTACACATAAACTAAAGAATGACCTCAACACTGATGCCAAATTGAGTCGAGTACATAAAAGCATGATTACCTACACTGATCAGGGAGAAACAATCTGCCAGACATCCGTCGAAGTTCCTCAGATATATCACATACCCCTTGAGAGTAATCAAGGAGCTACTTCAACCTGTTTCAAAGCAAAAGCAGAGTGAACAAAATCAACAATGAATTTTTAAGTCTAATTTACTCAAAACAGTTGCAAAAATATTTCAATGCATGTTATAGCAGAAGGCAACAGAAAAGACCAATGCGATGCTTAATAGTTAGATTGAATTGTATAAATTGTTTATTCCCCACATAATTTGCAATGCACAAAGCATTGATATGAAAATTCATTGTAACATGTGCCAATAAAATAATTTATATTCAATTTCTCCTGAAGTTTTAATGTGTTAATTAGCCATTTTTGACATCCATGTTTCACAAGAGCTCATCCTGCCTGTTGAGTAAAAGCTGCTACCACTTTAGAAAAGCAGAAAAGGCTTTTTTTTTTTTCCCTCCCTCTTCAAATTGTATATTCTAAGACTCAGAATGATGAGTTAAGATAGAACAATATATTTTAGTGTTGCCTGAAAAATATAGCTATGTGAACTCAATCTCATGAAAATAGGATGGAGTCTAGATCATTAGGAGTTAAAAAACGGAACTAGTCTCAAAATCAACGGACAATTTACCAACACAACAAGATCGGTCACAAAGAAAAATACCTCTTGGCCATGCTGAATAAACTTGCTAATTGACTTAACCAGTCCAGTTCCTCCTTTATTGATTACAATATTGAATTGGTTTGCATTCTTCATTTGCAACTCTCCCTGCTACCAACTGCAGTACTGACAAGGCATACTCTTCTTTACAGCTTACCCTGCTATTGCTCAGACATAATCTGCATGACAAAAAAGAACACCTAAAAAAGGACTTCTTGTGGTGGTCACCATTGCTCACCACAAGAAAGCAGCTAGGATGAAGTCCTCTTCAGGCTCCATGTGTTACTTTAATTTATCCATCACAGAGGACTCTGGATATCTGTTACCAGTTAAGGCTAACTCCTGCAAATAGTACCAACTCCCAATTCCTAACCTACTCAAATTACAACATAATCTACAAAATTAAAGAATAGAAATGCTCAAGTAAAAATTATACATGTGTGCACACACGTATTCCAATCAACCGCCGGATGTATACAGGAAGACCCCTTGAACTTTATAATCTCAAGTACATCCTCATATAGAGAGTTTCCTCAACAACTTTCAGGCTTAGCTTAGCCTATAGCAGTGGGGCCATGAAAAACAGAACATGTGCAAAAATGATGTTGAAGATAAGAATCCCAATCAGGATGATGGATCTTGACAGGATATTTGGCAGCAAGGTAGAGAGTGATTGTGGATAAATGAAAGTTGATCAGAAAGATTATGCTACCACTGGCTTAATTTCCACCAAGGTCAAACTAAAATCTTCTGAGAAGTTCGGGAAGCCTCTTCACTACCAATCAGTTCAGTGTTAACCCTGTGGTCAGTCAGTCAGAGCTCCTAAATTATGCTTTTCTCTTGTTTGCAATCTCTAAGACCCCATCTTCTCAAGCTGTTTACAGATGAGACCTCTAACATCATGTTAGAAACCAAATCACAACAGGGATATAAAAAGGAGCTTTCATATTGTTTTCCCATTCCCCGGGATTGACAGAGGGCCATCAGTATCACCAAAGATAGAGTAAACTTCTTTAAGTAATAAACAAAAAGGAAATTACTGCAAATGCATAGCTTATTTCTTTCATTTTCTACATAAGGCTCACCAAGGGCATTTATTGAGACTTCATTTTGACATGACCATGAAGTCCAAAGAGGGTCATAAGATCATGCAATCCAAATATGAAATGATAAACCAATAAAAAGAAAGAAAACATTCAAATCTCTACACCCTAATTTTATGAAAGCATTGTGAAAGCTTCTATTCAATATAGAAAAGCTGCCTCATGCCTTTTCTCCCTCCATGGCATCCGAAAGAAATAAGTATATAGCAATAAAAAGGAATAAGAATTTCCAACTTCACTGCACATTAGAACATCCAGCCAAACTTCTCTCTTTCTTTCAGCCAAAATCCTTCCTTCAACAAAGAATTTACATGAAATTGTACCTTCTCACAACATACCATGTTCAAACCCAAATAAGAAGCTCAATAAGTTTAAATTAGCAATATAACATGAGGTTATGGAAAAGGGGGTTAAGGGTGGATCCAAGAGAAACCACAAATGTATAATCAATTGTTCCACAAAAACTGCAATGACTTATAAACAAGGCATAGCAGAACACCGAAAAAAGGAAGGCAAAGAGGAAAAACGTATAAACAGCTTTCTCATAAACAAAAATACATGATGATTAAAATTAGAAAGGTATCAGGGTGCTTCAAATTCCATATGGTATGTGCTTAGACAAAGTGGTGGACTCACATTCAATATTTGACAATCATGCATCAGATTGGTAATTATCATCTCAAATTTTCATGAAAAATTCTCAAAATCCCTCAACCGAAAACATGGAAAAGAAAGTCATACAAAAAAGCTAAGAAATAAATAATACTCCAATCTAAGTACCAATTTATCAAGTCTATAAAGATTGACAGATAGGGCCAGAGACAGTCTTTCTAAGCATTAGGTCCCGTAAATGGAGACACAATCCCCAGGAAATGCCCTAGAAAATGATGCCAAGTAAAAGAGATATTCTCCATAATATATATTCCCTCACCAATCTGTCTGCCTCGCAGAATAACATTTAAAATGACAAAGTGGGAATAAAGTCGATAACAATTGACAAAGCAAAGGTAAATTGAAAAATATGGCATCAAAGACTTGACCTAAGCTAGACAAAGAAAAGCCCAATGTCGAAGACGAAAGGAGCCACATCAGTAAAGACGTAAACTCTCTCTCTCTCTCTCTCTATTGCCTCTAGCTGAAAACAGGTGAAAGATGCTCAACTCTGCAGCATTTTCCCCTCAAACACCATTGCAGAAGATATGAAGTAGGGAGAAATAGAATATGTCAACGAGAACTGCATAAAAAGTTAATTTTCTTTTGAAAAAAAAAAGAAAAACCTATTTGTTACAGGTATACCAGTAACTAAAACCTTAAATTGGACTCCTATGAGTAAATTTTTACTTGCCTTAAACAAATTCTTAATGTCCAATTAGCCAATAACAGAGTTCAATGCCCTATTTTATCCTATGGATACAGTTATAACAGAGAGGATTAGGAATATAAAACAAGCCGAAGACCAGTTTGGGGTTTAGAAAATATTAGTAAAGAAATGGGCTAGAGAAATTTTCTTTAAAAAAGAAAGGGAAGGAAAAAAAAAAGGGAAAATCAACTTTTTGTCCCAACAACAGGGAATAATATTGCTCCTTGGTCTTGCAAAAGAAGAAGGTGGACCAAGACCTGCTAACCCTCCACTGAAATTAATGCTATGATAAGAGAAAAGCTTTCTCAGCTTTTAAAAAGTAGAAAAGGGGATCCTTTTTTCGGCCCAAGAAGCTCTGAAGTCATAAAAAAGCAAGCTACTCATTCAAATCCAAAAGCACCAAACAAAATTTGCTATTAATTGGTCTCCCCACTGAACCCCTTCAAATCGAGAGCAAGATGATCATTCATAATTGTGAGTAATCATATATGCACGGATTCCCGCTTGTGGCAAGAAAAGTGGAAAAGTCCTCTCAGTGCTTCTACCATTTTGTGCCTCAATCATGGTTATTCTGAAGATTATGTCAACGTACGTAGTATAAGTGGGTCAGACTGTACACATCAACAGGGAGCAAAAAATCCAGCACATAAAAAAGCTTGACCCCAAGTTAGATAGCTAAAAAAAAGTGGAAATTTCCTTTAAATATAAAATTTTTACAAAAGGATAATTAATAAAATTGGCCTAACAATACAGTCTACAATAGTTAACAAATAACAACACAGAGAACACCGGGAAAACTCACCGGGCTTTTTTCCGGGATTTAAAGGGGAAACCAGATGGCGGCGATGGTGAAAAGTCAAGAGGGAGTGTTGGTGGCTCCGATTCACCTGAAAACATCCCAACAATTTCCTTCATGGTTGGGCGTTTACTGGGTGATCTCTGCAAACACAGCAAAGCAATTGTGATGCAGAGCAGCGCCTGTTCTCGATCCACTGAATGAATCGATGAATCAACGAGATCCAAAAGCTTCCCATTTCTTGCAAGCTGCCGTGCCCAAGATATCAGATTCGCCCTTTCGAATTCTGACATTGGAGATGCAGTCACCTGCAGAGGTCTGCGACCCGAAATCAAGACCAGAACCAAAACTCCATAGCTATAAACATCACATTTTTCGGACAATTGCCCTCCACCACCATATTCAGGAGCAATGTAACAGACAGTTCCTCTCATACTAGGAGTACTACTAACCCCACCGCTTTTAGGAATATCACCACTAGCCCAATCTTGGCTATTCCTTCTTCCACTTCTTAGCTCACCACTTAATCCATCTAACCACCAATCAATGCTACTCCTACTTCCCCTGCTCTTCCTCTTCTTCCTCTCCGGCATGGTCAAATCATCGTCTCTGTTCCACCAATTGTCATCCCCATTGCTACATTTCAGCTCCCTCTTCTTCTTCTTCTTACTCAATTCTTCACAAAATTCCTCCTTCCACCACTCCCTCGGCTTCCGGGCTTTCTCCTTCTTCTTCACTTTCTCCTCATCAAGTGAATTCCACCATTCTAATCTCTTCTTATGCTTCTTATTGTTCTCCATTTTCGAGCTGGACCCACTACCATTTTCAACCTTGCTCGATGAACTTGCAATCCAATCACTGTTTGGTCTCTCCTTCTTAATCTCATTCCCAATCCACTCCATCACATAATCCTTCACCACTACATCACCTCCTCCTCCACATACACCATTATCTTGCTTCCACCACCAATCTCTCCCCGAACCACCATTCTTCTTCCCGCAATTTCTTCTGCTTCCAACCAATTCCTTCCCACTATCCACACTAAGCTTATCAAAATAACCCTCTGAAACACTAGTCTTATCCAAGCCCTCGCTCGGCGACGCCATAACCACCATCTCCGGCGACGTCATCTCATCCACATCCGTGACCCTAGCAAAACTCTCCGGCGACTGATCTGGCATCCCCATTCCCTCCTCAAACCCTGTAATCACACTTTCAGTCTCTTCCACAATTGATCCGTTATCATCCTGAATCTTTTGCCCCTTATTTTCTTCCAAAATCTCAAATTCCTCCTCTGCAACACACCTAGCTAATCCAAAATCAGCAATTTTTGCATTGAATTCACCATCAAGCAATATATTGCTAGGTTTGATATCGCCATGTATCACTAGACAGCAATTGTGAAGATAATCTAGAGATTTCGCGATGTCGATCGCGATTTTGAATCTCTTTCCCCAATTCATGAGCTCAATACACTTTCTATGGAGCAATGCGTCTTGTAAACTTCCATTAACCATGAGCTCGTAAACGAGGGCCAAACGGCGTCGCTTGCGATCGCTCGAGAACCCGAGGAGAGAGACAACGTGCTCGGAGTTAGTGATTTTGGAAGAGAGGGAGAGCTCGTTGTTGAACTCTCTCTCTCCTTGGAGAGAACCGGAGTCCATGAGCTTCACGGCGACGTTTTGACCGGAGCTGAGAGTGGCTTTGTAGACGGAGCCGAATCCGCCTTGGCCGAGCCGGTTGGAAGCCGAGAAGGATGACGTGGCTCGACGGAGGTCGAGGAAGGAGAACTTGTGCGGCGGTTTCAGATCTGAGGGAGCCGTTCGCTTTCTGGAGAGCTTTTTCCGGTAGAGGATTAGGAGGACTAAGATGAGTGCTGACGTGGCGGCGGTTATGGCGAGGAGTGAAATGAGAAAGTGGTGGTGACTGTGGTGGTGGTGGTTGTGGTGTTGGAGAGGCGGAGGTTGGGAAGTTGGAAACTCCGGTAACAGCGGAGCTGGCGGTGGTTGGCGGGACGGCATGCTTTGTAAATAGCAGGTGAAGTGAAGGGTGATTTGTTATGAGTTCATGGAGACAGAGAGAGAGAGAGGGAATATATGTGATGCAGTGTTGTCTGGGTTTATCGGCTGGGAAGGGTATCTTTACTTGTATCACTGGACTCCCCAAATAAAGCCGCTTGTCCCTTTCTTTTTCCTCTCTCTCCGTTATGCTAGAGTGACTCTACTGTCATTATGATCCCGTGAATGCCTAAGCTGCTTTCGTAATACTAACATCGTACCGCTCGAATCGAATGAGTTGAGAAGGGAGTTAAAATAAATCAATTTATGCATATCAATTTTATTAAATAAATGAAATATTAATTAAATTAAAATTTACTTAATAATTTATATTAATTAATGCTAAACTACCTTTTAATGATTAGGAAAAGAGTTTTATTAATAAAATTATTGACTTTCTTAATACAATGTTATCAATTTCACTATTTATTTATCAAAAAAAGTCACCATTACTGCCCTAAGTAAGAATTTCTCTAACTTCTTATTAAAATTTGCCTCCCAATAATTTGACATATCCAAGTCACATGCTTTCTCTCTCTTTGCTTCACCCTTTTCCTCCTCCATCCACAGCGGTAACAACCTCTCCCTCCCTCTCTCTCTCTCTCTCTCTAATTATCTCTTCCTTTCTTTGAAGTTTCTTTGATTAATGTTGTAATCATCATCTCACGATCCTTAAAACACATCTTCTTTCATCAATTTCAAGCTTAACCAAATTTCTTTTTTCTTTGATTAATGTTGCCGCCGTGGCCATTGTAGCAGCCAAGGTCAGCTCTTGGCGGCGGCAGACGGTTCTCCACTATCAGGATGAGCTCGCTCTTCGCTTTCAAAAAGTGAGATCCACAGTCTCGCTTTTAACCTGATCCAGGCAGTTTCGTATTTGCCGGGAACATTAAAGGCTTCATCTTGAAGGGTCTCGTCGGTGCATTAACTTTAATGTACGGCACCTGAAAAGATAACAGGGTGGTTGGTTGGTTCCAAAAGTAACACAACAGAGAGAGGGGGAGAGAGAGAAATTGCACGAATTGCTGACCTGGGGCAGGAAGGCTGTCGTCCGGGCCTTGAGCGATGGAGGAGGAAGATGAGTCCGTGAAAGTTTCGGGAGATTTGGGGCCAACCCTATTTTGTCTGGGAGATTTGGTTGCCGAAGACAATTCCTCCGAGTTCTCCCTTTTTCCTTCGGCCTCTTTGGTATTGGATGGATGACAATTGCAGGCCATGACGAAGAGGAAGAGAGTGACTTTTGTAACCTTGGTGTTCATTGTTCACTGGGTTTCGTATATACAAGCTTGAATTGGGGTATTTGTGTAAATATCGTGACATCTTACATTGGGGTTTCGTCTTATTAGGCTAGATACTCTCACACTCCCTCTTTACTTTTTTTTTTTTTCTTTTAATTTGAACCATCAAATATAAAAAAAAAAAAAAAAAAAAAAAAAAAAAAAAAAAATTATAACTATTAGACTATTATCACAGTGTTACTTTTGGAGCCAACCAGCCACCCTGTTATCCTTTTTCAGGTGCCCTACGTTGAAGCTCAAGAATTATAGCACATCAAAAGCGAGATTGGTGATCTTGCTTTAGAAAGTGAGATCGATATTTTTAATTTTGATTTAATTTTTTAATTTTTAAAAAATTAAAATTTTGAAGTCACAAAGGAGGATATCAAGTTTTGAAGTCGTGAATCCTAATAGTGCTCTATTTAGATTTGGAATTAAAAAAACAACGTTAGTTAGTTGAATAATTTTAATTAAAAAACATTATTTTGATATTTTTTTTTTTAAAAAAAAAAACCCTTTGTTTGTGGGTTTTGCTTGTATTTGCAAGGCTCCCCATTAGCCAATCTGTGGACCAAACTCAAAAGCACAGTTAGTCAAATGTCAAAGCAAAAGCAAACCATACCCCAAAAAAGGAAAGGAGTAGAAAATATATATATATATATTTTTTTAATGAGGATGGAGAAAACTTCGACACAACCCTTTTCAAATTTCGCCTAAACTAATGCAATTTGTTCCAAAGTCATCTAAGACAAAGACTTTATATATGGCATATCCATATTATATGCAAAAGGTAGAGTTGAAATCTTTATTCTTTTTCATATATTTTTCTTAATTTTTCATGATCTGAAGTTTAGCTATTATGTTTTTTTATATTGTACGAATAAAATGCTCAGTATTTATATAGAATAATACCGAAATCACAATACATTATACATTTGAAAATATTTGATTTGTTGATTTAGAAACTCTCAAAATCTTATTTAAAATATGATATATCTTCTACCATTTGGGAGAGTAAAGGTGAGAAGGAATTAAGCTAAAGCAAATTTTAAAACACAAAATATTATAGATATAAAAGAAATTGAAATATTTTTATAGATAAATTTCCATTTCTATTTACAAAATTCTATGTGTGTTTTTTTTTTTTTTTTGAAAACCACTTTAATTAAAAAATTATAATAAATAAAACAAATTAAGACAAGTAGAAAAAAGTAGAGATATCTCTAACGCTATCTTATGGGGACAAAAACCAAAAATCTGTGTAGGAGGTAAAATATAATACACGTTTAGAGTTATAATTTTATAAAATTATAATTTTAAGAATAAAAAAAAATTATGAAATTATAATTTTTAACATTACATATCTATTTAAAAAAAAAAAAACTTAATCATAGTTTTAAAAATATAAATAATATTCATTTTAAAATCACCTCCAAACTATTTCTTATTAATCCAAACCATATGATCAAATGAGTTTAACGAGATATGTTGGCATCACATCAACACTACATTAATATATATATATATATATATATTTGTTGATTAGTCACAGATATCAAAAAATTCTATTAATTCAATTCGACTATCTATAAAATCAAATTATGAATTAACTCTACATACATTTTTCTTTTATTAAGATTTGAATTAAAATTTTAATAAAAATAATTTAATATTCTCTATTAAACCCACAAACCGTAAATTATATTAATATCGTATCAATGTTATATTAAACTATTTCTAATAAAAAAAAAAAATCGATGGTTCCACACGATGGTAATGCGAAGTCAAACTTTTTAACAAAAAAAGTAATTTTAAAATAAAAATTATTTATATTTTCAACTTGTGAAATTTTATCCAAATCTTTTTCCTTGAAATTTCATGGGTCATCTTTCCGCCCAGCCCTTGGCCCCGCTCGGTGCCATCCCTAACGCCGGAGCAATCGCGTTACATTAATATTAATTAGTATATTTCTTTCTTTTTGGTGATCGGATTTTGACCATCCTTCGTCTCGTAACTGTCATGGCTTTGAGTGTGAGACGGTAGGCAGTAGGTTCGTTTATCGCTTTTCTCCAAACTTTGCTTTCCTCTGACGCGCCATTTATGCGCGTGCTTGACGTGAGCAATGTCACGTGGAGCAAAGCCCAGCCATCTTCAAATCAAACCATGTTGGGTGGGATCCAGCTCCCAAACATCGAGATTCCAATCTGATTTCCCACTTAACGCGCTTCGCAAGTGGAGTGAATTGCACTCGCCTATTTTATTTATTTTAACTTTTCATATTATTCTCCGTAATAATATGTTTGAACGTAAATTTAGTATAATTTTGATTAAAAAAATAAAATTAGCTCAATGAGATTGTAATCTCCAGGACATTAATTTAGATGTGAGTATCACAAAGAAGAAAGAAATTAAGGTTAAACAAGTAACGATTAGTTAATTTAGTAAATAAGAATGTTAAATTTTTTAATCAAATATCAGATTTAAAATTTTAAAATAAAAAGAATATATTGAAAGAGTTCAGTGACAGACCTACATACACATCAGGGTGGGCAATTACACCCTTTTAATTTTTTTATTTTCTAAAATTCAATTAGAAAAATACAATTCTCTTAATATTATATTATATTTTTTGTGTAAAATTTTAATAATAGTAGTTCTTATATATTATGTTTGCATCTTTTTTATTAATTTTTTACACCTTTTGACTCTGGATTCTAGATCTACCACTGGAAAAGCTACTTTTAAATTTAACTCGATAATATTCAAATTAGATTAATTAGAGTATATTTTCAGATACCAGATGATTATACCCAAAAATGATTAAACATCCGTATTAGTACTAGAAATGACTTGATTTAAAACTCTTATATAAAAAAAACCAAATAAAACTAATATTTAATTAATATAATGATTGAATACTGATATTTTTAAAATAAAATTTTGAATTCTAGTGATAAAAACAATTGTGGAAAGAGTTTTACTCTTTTAAGACTCAACTAAAAATCGAATCGAATTTAATTAAATTTAATATAATTATTATATATATATGATCAATAAAAAATAATATAAAATATTTTTATTGAAATTAATAATTATTTTTTTAATTAAATGAGAACTTTACCTTAATCCAATTGGATTTTGAAGTCAAGTTGCTCGACTTCAACTTGTTAATCAAAGAAGTTTAGGCATCTTGCTTAATAGATTTGATTAATTAAACAAGGTGAATCCGCTTAAAATTAAAATATGAATAATTGAAGTTTATGGTATGGTATCAATCAAACATATAAAATATTCTTATTTATAATTTTTAATAAAAATATAATTCTTTAAAAAAATACATAAATTACTATTTTTTTGATAAATTTTTATTATTAAAAATCTCACATGAGGTGGGGTAGACCTGTAACTTGGTTTATTCGATTCAATCTCGAGAAATGGTTGAGTTTGAATGAATAGGCAGAGGGCACGGATGAGCAACTAGGGAAGGAGTGGGGATGGTCGGAATGGGAATGGAGGTCTGAGTGTTAAGGTACTGTTTCTCTGACAAAATACCCTTTATTCCTCCATGATTAAAAATCTCAAATTGACTAGAATAACCCGCAATTCATTACAATATTACGAGAAAGTTGTCGCTTGTTTCAAGTTCTTGTGATCTGCAAAAAAGGAAAGGGCAGGGTCACGGGGAGTTGGGAAGAGGATTTGAGGGATATTTTAGTAAAAGGCTGAAGTCTGGTGTTATTTGACTTTCTATTTTCATGATAGCTTCGTTGTTAGGAGCGAGGCTCTGGCCTTTACAGCTTACGAGGTTAGAGAGAGAGAGAGAGAGAGAGAGAGAGAGAAGCAGACATAGGCAAACGGTCGCTCCGGCCTTTACAGCTTACGAGGTTAGAGAGAGAGAGAGAGAGAGAAGCAGACATAGGCAAACGGTGAACACCAAGATCATGTGAGACCCACTTCTGGGAATCTCGCTCTCTCTCTCTCATCACAGGCACACTTGTGAGTGAGGTGTCACTAATGGTGCCTCATTTTTCATAATTAATAAAAAAGGTTAGCAATTAATCCGATAACCTTTTCTTTTAATAAAATTAATATCATAATTTTTCATCACATCAACTTTAATAAAATTCGATCCAAGTTAAATTTAACTTTTAATAATAATTTTTTTTATATTTATTTTTATCATATATAAAATTTAAATTTAAAATTTTATTTAAAAAAAATGAATGCTCCCAACCAACTAAATTGATTTATACCAACAACAAAATGGAGCTGGGCTCCGATGACCACAAGATCAGGCCGACCTTTGTGCCCAAGTTCGGTATTATAACTGGCCCACTCACCTGAGATAGACTATTTATTTTAAGAAAGTCAATACCCATTATTTATTTCTAGAAATCTTTTTCAAAAATAGCAAAGACAACCTATTAATCCGAAAGTTCATCTCAGATATAAGGAAATGATTCAATTCCAGAGCCAAAAATCGTAGTTCCGAACAATTGAAAAGATTCTGAAACATCCTCAGGATTAGGTATTACTCCGCCAATGATCCTAGTATCAAGCACTTTTACAATAACTTCAAGCTTTATGTAGCACGTATAACGGATTTTTGGACTCCGATGAGTGTGCCTGAACCGTTCAAAAGACGAGCCAATTTAAGCGGGCCACCCAACCTATACCTACTTCAGCAGGGAGAAAAAAAAAAAAAAAGAAATGTATGTATGCATGCATGTAATACAAAAGAGAGAGAGAGAGAGTAAAAAGGTGATAAAGGTTTTACGCAGCCCAATGCAAATAAAAGAAAATTGTTAAGGAAAACAGAGAATGATAAGGGGGGGGGGGTGTAAAGATTTTGAGAAATATGACTATTTACGCCATTTTCCAAACAATCACATTGAAGGAAATCAAACTAAACAGGCATGATGAACTACATAAAGGTTAAAGGCAGATTCAACTAGCGTCCTAAAGAACAACATAAAAGCACAAATTCACAAACTTATCAGTGTGAGATCATTTGCCAATGACTTGGAGTGGCTTTACGCCTCCATTTTCTTGAGTGGAATTCACTGGGGTTGTGGAACCGCTCCTCCTGGAGGCACTAGATCCGGTGATTGTCCTACCCATGAACCGTCCAGCTTTGCTCAGGCCACTGCTGACAGCTCCAAAGCCAGTCCCAACAATTCCAACTCCAGTGCTTACGCCACTTCCGACTAACCCAACTCCTGTGCCAATACCAGTTCCCACAAGCCCCACTCCGGCATTAATACCAGTACCCACCATTCCTACACCTGAGCCAAGTGCATCCATTGTGCTCCCTATTACTCCTGCTTCTTTCAGTTTTTTCCTCTCTTCCAATATCCTCTTCTCTTCTTCCAGAGCTGCTTTCTGCTCTTCTTTGTTGAATTCATGGTAAAAGACCTGAATCCAATCCAGATGTCAGGTTAATAACTTCATATTTTTTCTTTATTAGAGACAATTCAACCATCACCATAGCAATGATGAGCAGTTCAGTTCATGCAGCAGATTAAAACTTATTCCACAACAATAATCATCTATTGCAGCTCTGACTTTCATCATCATACAACTTTGAAGTTGCAACTACATAGTAGTTCCATAATCTTTCCAGGGTAACCAAATGTCTATATCAAAGGTGACATAGATTGATGAAAATTGCGGCCTATCAAAGCCTTGCTAGATGACATGCTCAAGGCATTTAGTAATTTGATCACTCACTACCAAAGTTTTGTAAATGTAAGGAAGCCAAAACTCAAAGAGCAAGAGAAGCAAAAGAACAAACCATGCAAAAGTTTCTTTTTGCCTACCGAAAATGAAAAAGAGATACATGCTCAAAAGTTACTTGAGCCATAGAACACAGCGCATGAGTAATACAAACATTGCATTTAAAGACAAAAGTGATAGGACATGTGCCTGAACTAGAGAAGAGAGTCTTAACAATCTCATGCAATGAGAAATGAAACTTGGACTAAATGACTAGTGACTGAAATGAGCAAATGAATTATAACTATGGTGTCATCACAGTAGCTGCATTAGAAACGAGAGTGAAGCCATTGATACAGAGTATTTAATGAGTTTCAGTCATTTCCATTTTATAAGTCCATTCTAAATGGCAACAATCTTAGTAGTTACTAAAGATATGACAGAAAGCAATGAAATAAATTTCAGATTAATATTAATGAATTTCCAGGATTTAGAATAAATAGAATTCACATGTTATGAGAGTATGTACCTTAAGCGTAACAGTTCCTCTATCCTTCTTATCTTTTATCTTAAGGGTATCAAGCGACTGCAGCAGCCTCAACTCAATTTCTTTCGAAGTTTCAGCTTCCAGATCAATGAGAGGTAATTTCGCAATCCCCAGTCTCTTGTCCTGCCCAATATCCTGATCAAAAACCTGCACAAATGGGTCCATCAGTATTATCAAATTCAGGAAACATCTTTTGCAGCAGCAAGTAACTCTACCATCTACGTCTGCATTTCCCTGAATTCCATGAAATTACTAAAATATCCTGCAGTAGTCCACATAAAATAAAGAAACGAAAAGAAGGTTGAAAGGGAAAATAGGGAATGCAGCCGTAGTCCAAAACACTGTGAGGTAACTAAAGCTGTCGCAATTCAGAGGCCTCCAAGTGAAACTAAAACATGGTAGTATCGCAGAAAATTGTCTCAACTCTCAGTTATTCATTAAAATCATATTGCAATGCAAATGAACATGAACTATGTAACTATATCACCAGAAAACAGAAAGATTCTAAACATTTTGTCACATGGATCTATTGTTTTATGGAGCCCAATTCTCTTGAAACAGAAGCAAAGAGCTTGTTCCCTCCGAATTGCCCCAAAAAATTAAATCCCATGTAAAAGTCCCTTCAGAAGAGACCAGCAAACATATCCATGTGCAGACATGCCACTCCAAAAATATTAGGGTCTAAAAGTAATAAAGCGTAAAATATATGAGAAGGAAAAAGCGAGTCATAGTCCAAAGAAAAGAATAAAGAACAGGAAGAGGAAAGTAGAATGATACCTCAACAGTTACTGATTGAGTTTCCTTGTCTTCTGCAATTAATTCAAATGTCTGGTCCCAAACTGGATTCAGGTTATTTTCAATAACTTTTGTTTTGACTTTGAATAAAGGCCGTATGTGGAGAACAACATAAGGATCAGATTTTCCAATCATTTCCATATTCTTCAGGTCATTTGCCTTCATTACGGTAACCATTAGCTTCCCCTGTGGTTTAAGCTCCAGTTCACTGCACAAAAACACAATAACAGCCTCATCAACTCAGACACCGGAAAGGGGAAAGGGAAAAGGAAGTTATCGTTAGTTTACAAGCCAGATAAGGAGCATTGGAAATGAAAAAACTTCAGAATCTCCTATCTCTGTACTGTCTGAAGAAGAAGGAAAAACAAGTTCTTTAGAGAACTACATGCATGAAATATGGCATACATTTGAACATAGGAGCTTATTCAATTTCATTGTCAACCCCACCAAACAGCCATGTTTGTTTCCTTTCTTTTTCTCCTTATCAAACCTTTAATGATGAAGCATTAGTAATTGCAGGAATTCAGTTTGAAGGGCATTTGAGTAACATGCTTCGTGAAAACTGCAACATTTCTAAACTACCAAAAACATCTATTTAATTCCCTACAGCCTCTCCATCCACACAAGTACAGAAGGTCATGTTTTCCCTAGCTTCAGTACTCTTTCACCGGTGTCACAATCAATCAGCAAAGAGACTCAAGAAGGATCTGGAGTCCATCCTATCATCTTGAAAGAACAAACACCTTGCATGGTCTTGCACACATTACTTGAATTATAGCCCTGTCAAATGATTTGCAAGATCACTTTCTCATTCTTTTTTCTGGGGAGAAATGGGAGACATATTTAAGATTAGTGAGTTTGAACAACCTGAGGGGGTATTCGCAGTCATAATAAAACTAAGCCACCTCAACAGGAAAGATACAGATCCAAAGCTCTGTGAACTCCCATTCACATCACACAATGAATAATAGAACCTACTTCCCAAGTCCATAGGCTCACTTCTGCCCATCGGTTCTTTGCATAAGCTCGACAAAGAACCAATGCACCATCTTTATCAGACATTGCCATAGATCAGGTACTCGAAACAGGGGGCTTGCCCTATGGACCAAGCTATTACAACTAGCATAGATTTCTCCACTAATTTGGCTATAAGGAAGCTGTCATGATTGCATTCCTCTGTGTTAGGAGTCCTTTCTGCAATTAAAAGTTGCCCTTTTCTTTTAAACATTTCACCTATTTTGTTTTTTGTCCAAGGCTTGCCTTTTCCCCTACCAAAGGAATTTAGATATTTAAGTTGCTGTGTGATATTGTAATTAGAAAAGAGGGACAGAAAATGGGAAAGGACGTCTGAGTGATAGTCTGATCTCCGGTATCTGGTTTGGTATCCCTTCTCAAGTTACACATTCGATCCAGTGCTTTCCCCTATATCCAGATCAACTGATCCTCTGGAGACTATCATCTTAACTGGAGATAATTTTTTTGCCAATTCTCTCTCAAACAAAAGGATGCCAAACTGACATATTGAAACAAAAATAAGACGATGAGAAAAAGAACCGTAGATGTATATTTAGAATAGGACTATCAGTGTAGAGCTGGAGTGCAATGAAGCAGAAGGAAACTGCACGCATACCTTGTATCCACAGGTACACCACCAAGAGGAACAACAATCCTATGGGGCCATTGAAGCATGTCGGTGATAATTGAATTTACAGTGTCCTACACATTGCGTAAAAGACAGTAACAGTAATGTAACAAATTGACAGTGGAGAATCATTTAAATCATCAGAGAGTTGGCTTAAAAGTGAATAACTTACATCAATCATATCTGAAAGTCCAGGAATGGCTGTTAAGCTTCCACCAATAGCTTTCAGAGTATAATCAATCCGAGGCTTTGGCTGAAACCACATACATGATCATCAGTCAAATAAGTATTAATGCTCAAAATCACCAAAAAGGAGAAGGCAAAACTATTTAATAAGATAGTATCATGTCACATCCAGCAAATGAAAAAAAAAAAAAGATAAAAAATAAAAAATAAAAAAGGTAAACATGCAAAAAGTTTCAATAGGCATCTGAAATTAATCGCTTGGTCATAGGAAATACAGAATAATTACTTCCAGCAGCTTATCATTTAAAAGGTCATCAAACAGATCAAAACAAGTTAGTAGAAACAACAATGCATATCCTTTTTTTTTTCTTTTTCCAATAAGCAAAATTGTATCTTTGGAATAAAATCATAAGTTAGCAAAAAGGCTCAAATACAACATGAGTAACACCACCTAGAAGATAGCCTCAAACACCATCACCACAAAATGGCAACCAAACACCCAGCACTTCAAGCATGAAAACATATTATGAAACTTCCCCAAAAAATGCTATTTTAAAACCAAACCTAGACAGAAAATGGTGGCATCACAGGCTTAGAGCAGTGACCCAATCTACTTAAATCCATGCCAGAACATTTTTTCTACTAACAATCCCTCTTGCCAAATGGCCAGCAAAATTAGTCAGAATACTCAGTATACAAAATATAAGATCCTTCTGATCAGCTCAAATGCAGCTCTTTGCAACAATTTTCAGAAGAAACACATAAATCCACCATTATGAACAAACTCAGCTAGCCATCAATTAAAATTCTGCAGCTGTTATCCTGAAAATTCTACTTTGGTTGGTTTAGAGAATAAATTTAAATACATTTTTTTTTCACATTTCCCAAATGGTTTGACACATTCTGCTCCGTTTAGTCAATGAACTGCTACTTTAGACAAGCTCTTACACACAGAACACTCATCCATGCTTTATTCCTAACCACATAAAATCATATAATCTCATTGAATATTAAATACTTTATACCCCCAATTGACATTCAATAAAATATGTCAAGACCTTAGATCAAAAGCATGCCATTCAATAGTCTTAACAAGATGTCAACATATTCTTACCTACCAGCTTTCTCTTAGATCCAAATTAAATGAAGTAAATAACCGTGAATGATTTATTCCCTGCCCTGCATATTTGTCCAATCATTGATTCATACAATCCAATTTTCTTTAAGAATGACAACAAGGTTGTCTAAACCCAGCAGCAAATAAATTGCAATAAATCAGGTCCAAGGAAGAGAAAAAAACAATATGAAAGATAGAAAGGGGTGCCCTAAAACAAGAAGACAGAGAGAGAGAGGGCATGTTGAAACAAGAAGTTAAAACATTAAATCATAGAATGTACCTCAGAAAGTAAAGCAACAACAACAGCAGAAATGCAAGGTATCTCTTCAGTGAGTTGGAAGATGACACGAACGACCGTAAAAACCTGAAGATCCTTCAACTGCAGCCAATACAATCATTAGAACATTTTAGTTAACACGCAGCAAACAATCAGAAGCCCACACATGACTTCATCCAGAAAGAAATATGAAACCCCATTGCATAAGTGACACAAAGATGTCAAACTATGAATAACACAGACCATGAACAGTAGATCCACCAACCTGGATGGGAAGCGAAGCAACAAGAGCAGCTTCAACACCCAAGATGATGCTTGGATCCCCACCCCATCGGAAATCAAGATCCATGGTGATTTGACCCTTCTTCAAACTTTGAACACGAATACCTGCATCAAATAAGTGCTATAAGGGCAAAAGGCTAAAACAAGATTGTTAGCAGAAACTAATGTCGAAATGGCATATGATCAACTTCTGGCAACTAATAAAAGAATAAAAAGATAGGAATCATGCAGCTATTTGGTAAAACCTGTAAAACTTTTCAATGAAGCAAAAAGTACAGCATCAACCTAAATGTGCACAAGAGATATATTCAATTGTAATTCTTTGAGTCCTTTTTCCAGATCATGATCTCTCTTTTAGCTAATATGAAGACATTTAGCTCACACCACCATGCAGCTTCTTGAGAGAGAGAGAGAGAGAGAGAGAGAGAGATTTCAATTCATATAATTTGCAACCTATGTCCTAGAAAAGTCCTCGATCTGATGGTAATCAAGCCCCAACAATAAGATTTATGTACCTGAAATGTTCAAGACTGCAAAATCTAGCATCCAACATTGAGACACTTGGCATAAAAACTCAAAATAATATGCAAATCAAGCATTCCAAGGATTGAGAAGTTTATGCCGGGTCCAATGAATCTGATTAAAATATACCCACACAAATGGAATGAAGTTTGCAATCATGATGGACGGTAAACCTATATCTAAAATATTGATCCTTCAAAAAGAACAAATGAATGAACCATAGTCAGCAAACACAGACGTTTGAGCTCTGATAGCATAAAAATCTATGAGGAAAAATGCATTATGGATGCGTGCTTATTAACATAATTCGCATGTAAGCACATATGTTGAAATTGACATCTGCATATAATACAAATGGTTGCCAAAGTCAAACTGCTCCAATTAGGGTTTTCAATGATTGATTGTGGGACCATGGAAAGAGATCACAGTGGCACATAAGGTTAAAAACTCTGATTGGAGATGCATGCTGTCCAAAGTCAGGATTTGGAGCAAAGAGATGACATTCATCAATCTGCTATGAATTAAGGAACTTTTGCAAAGAGCTAAAGAAAGATGGCCAGCCATGACACATTTGATCGAACAAGACATAGGAAAGATGATCCAAGTTCTAAAGATCCACTTCGAGGATGTATCAACCATGATTCATACCGGATAGGCAACTAGACAAGTGATAGACTTGTGCAAATAAGAGAAAAATGGTCTTAGAGCACTTATTCAAGCCTCTCAAGATGCACATGCTGCTAAAACATTGCTGCGACACCGTATATCAACTTATATTTTCACAATGATTAGTACTTCAGTCTAGTCACCACTTCTAAAGATGGGGAAGGTCAAAATAATACCATTGCAGTTTGTGGTTAGCTCCATTAGAAACCATACCCCCTCCCCCAGGGTGCAGGTTCAATTCTCACTGTAACAGGAATCATATGTGATATATGTGTGCAAATCAAATATTCTGATTTAGTAGAAAATGACAAACACGTGCATTTAATTGGAGATGCATGCACACACTAATTTCCTTTTTGATTTGAAGGGAAATAGATACATGTGCATTCACATAAAATTTTCTGTTAGAAATGGAGGGGCCTCAATGCTAACGTATGTAATCATGAGTTGGATTTTCTGCTCCTTCTTTAACATGTTTATTTGTCAAAAGGGGCAAAACATGAAGTTTTTCTACATCTTGTGCCAAATATGACCCCTTCATGCAGGTATTCTTGCTTTTACTTTGTCCACACCTGCTCACATAGGGCCAAATGCTCCAGTATTCATTTCCATCCGAGAGTGCTCATGACTATAAACCCATGTCGACAGTTCAACATATATCTTTCTACAACCAAGGCAAACTAAAGAGTGCATCTCTCATTAATCCAATGAAAGAAAATGACATTCTAATTAATTAGAAGTTTTGAAGCCATATATTTTACAAGAATGTTATTTGGCCTCTGTCCCCCACTCTACATCTGCCAGGATGCCCATCTTAAGCTTCTTCCCCTGCAAAAGTGCATCAGCTTAAGCAGCTGAAATTGGAGACCAATTAGACCTGAGAGGTTCCCTAGTTTGCACAGTGCTTCTATCATGTTTTACCTTTTGGATCTGGAGAACAGAGCTGACTACCTGAAGTAGCCTCAATGCCATGGACTTTGTGAAGGGCCAGCCAATTGAAAGGAAATTGCTTCAGGACTATTTTGGTTGACTGACATACCAGTATGCCTACTGTTTCATACATTTATAAGTTCTAGTTGTCACCTCAAATACTTGGAGAATATGTTATTTTCCATCCTATGGTGCATCCATGTCTTTTCATAAAATAGTTGTTTCAACTGGTACTACCGAATACATCAATTTATAACACTAAAGTTCCTCGAGTCTTAGATTTATCCTCTATAAATTGCAACTAGACATGTTAAGAGAGAAAATGCCCATGTACAACATGATTATAACCTAAAATGGCACACAAAGTTTCGAGCAAGCAAATATCATGAAGGCAACTAACAGACCACATATCAAGTAAAAGAACTTCATACAGATAACATGTTAGAGTTTCTTACTACGTTCGCTAATGAAGAGAGTAAAATCAACAATCTGAGAAATACTAAGGATATGACAGGCAAAAGAATGTTCTCTATGTGAAGCAAATAAGAAAAAAATTATATTAACTATCTTTCAACCCCACCTTCAATTTTGGGCGCTACATTTCCAAGAGACAGCTTGCTGAATTTTAATGATGTAATTCCTGGAGGTCGGTACTCTTCCAGTAGCGGTTCAACTGATTCCTTAATCACCATTGTTGCCGCCTGGAGAGACAAAAAAGCAACATATTTAGGCTATGAAAGTCCAAATGGAATGTTAAGAAGTTGGTGGCCTCCAGAACCACTGCAAACAAAGAAAAACTTAGGAGACAGTGTCCTTCTTTTGGCAAGGAAAAGCAGCATACAAGAATTAGGCAGTGATTAATACGTCATTTCCTTATTTTAGTACGTTATCATGATATTACTTGACAAGGGCATGCTAGTTTAAGTAACTAGAATTAAGAGTATTAATTACACAAACTAAGAGAACAACATAATTATACAGTAGTATGAAAAAGTTGTGCATCACTAGATTACAAACTGTACTATGCAGTTTCTCCTGAAAAATATCTTCAAAAGGCTTCAAGTGTGCCAGGACATTGATGCAGAAGTGTTGATCCATCTTTCAATCAGCCAATGGAGGCATTTCCCAAGTCATTTTGACATGAGAAACATAAAACATCAATTGCTTGGCCACCCCTTTATGTCTAATTGTTTATGGTGTTTTAAAAAAAAAAAAAAAGAACCTTACATCTGCAACAAATGGCCACAATTTGCTCAGTGACTTGTTCAGCCATTTGACCTGAAAGGGAAATCAAAGCATTATATTAAAAAAAAATAAAAATAAAAAAGCTTATGGAAAACAGATGACAAAAAATGATTATAATCAATATCAAACAAATGAATCACATACACTTGATACATGAGTTTTTTTGAACAGACAGCCACTTAAGTTTTTCTCAGACCATGGTGCACAATACCATGATGTTACTAAACTATCAAACATGGGCCTACAGCTAAATCAAAACAAAGGGCAAGATTTGAGTTGATTTTAGAACCCCACAAAAACTTAATTATGCTCATTATATGAACAGGATATAAACTAAGACAAATTTTTCATGAAATTAATAAAACTAGCTATAAAAAATTAATATATCTATATAAATATTATCCATAAACACACATATATCAGAAAAAACATCCCAGCTTCTTGACTGGAGAATAAGGATCATGAATTTTTTCATTGTCCCACACTCACATAGGCTACAAGTTTTCTAAACAATGTCAGTCCTCTTTCAATGCATCTTTACATAGATGTTGATTAATGCCATGTTTGAAAGCAACATCTGACCTGTTTCATGGTCTTGAAACGTACGCATGCATTTATAGTTCCAAAACCATAGTTGTCATTCTTTCAGACCAAAACAGATAATTAAAGAAGGAAAATTTAATGAAAGATGGTGAAATACTGAAAATGCATAGAGGCCAGATGAAAAGCAAAAGATGACTACAATGACCAACGTTGGTTGGCTCAACCGGAAGGAAGCTGAGTTCTCTTAATCATGGTCATGAGTTTGACTTCTCATGGATACGGAAAAAATCACGCTGGGAGACCTCCCCCGAAAAGGGCTCGACAGTAGGTTGATCCGAATTAATCGGGACAAAGATCCGGATATCGGGTGGGAAACAAAAAAAAAAAAAAGATGGCTACAATGTAATAACATCAGCCACGAAAAGCCTCATTGCAATAGCTCATCTCAAAAATTCCTTAACCACATATAGAAAATGAATAAGCAAAACTTGAATATAGCTTCAAACATGGTAGCAATTTCTTCCTTGTAACTGTTCATAGAATCACTCTCAAGTAAAAAATTAGAAAAAAAATTAAGGGGGGGGGGGGAGCCTTAGATATGTAAATGGAAGAAACCATGTAGACAAGGTAGATACACATAATAAAACAGATACAAAGGATTGCCAAGTGGAACATATAAAAAAGGTTCACCTGCTCATAAACAGGAAAAGATATCCATTCCGGGAAATTATCCCCACAAATTTTCTTCAAATCATCCCTGTTAAGACACCCTAGTAATTTTATATCAACTGCCTGCAGGAGGGGAAAAAAAATAGAATCATAAAAACAGACAAGGCAGGCATTCAAATATACAAGAAAAAGCAAAATTCATGATGATTGGAGTTAAATATCGATAAATGTTTCTCCTAATACATTGAAGAGCATAGCTATAATAAATGTGTGTCAATGCTTTATGCAAATTGTGCTTATAAATAAACGGGGAAAAGAAAACAATGAGCTGTGATATAGGAGAACTTTCAGATGGAAAAATGTATGGACCAAAATTTTTTTCTACTGCTATAACTGGCATGAAGTCGCATGCTTTGCCCCAAGTGGAAGTCCTCTAGCAGTTGTAAGAATACAAACTTTAGCCCATTCATCAATGCTTCTCTCTTGGTTATGTAGATGTAGAAATCAAAGGGCTAAACAATGATACTATGAAAGAAAAGACAGCTTTTGTGGATGTGCATTAAATGAGTTCTAAGTTTTTGTCTCCTCAATAGTACCCTCCCTGCATTGTAGGGCCAATGTAGTCTTATCTATGCTTGGCGTAATGAATTCATGAGAATTTCTTTCCACAACCTTATCTATGGAATATGGAAGTTAAAAAATTCAGGGTGTATCGGCTCGGCAGATACATAAAGGTAACAGCAATTTATTTATTTATTTATTATTATTATTATTATTTTTTTGGGTGGAGGGGGGATGATGGGGATAGAGCTCTCCCACATCAAGGTCCATTTCAAGATCTCAAGGAGCAGAGCGAATTCCCTTGCCATTTGACCCAATCTTCACACGTCAGCTTGCTTACCTGCTTACCTCTGAAACTGAAATGTTCACCCTGAACCTTCAATCAGCTAAAGGCTCTTAAATTTTGATTTCACCGGCCACTATCCAAAGCCAGGAACTCCAAATTCAGTCTTCAGCAAGTGGGTGTCTGACCTAATATCATTGGATAACTTAAAGTCCCAAAACTTAAGAACGCCAAAGCCTTAAACATATAGCAAGCATTTCAAACCCTAGTTCATATCCTACATACATTTGACAGAGTAAAATATAAAGATACTATGTTTAGCACATTTATTCTTACGTAGCATTTCCACAAATTCTTAATCACCCAATTCTCATTCTCATGGACCTGAAAATAGAATCTAGTCAACTAGAACTCTCAATCTTGCAGAATTAACTAAACAGTGATGTAAAAAAGTTGAACATAATTGAGGGGGGAAGAGAAAGAGAGAGAATTGACCTTAGAAACCCGCTTGGCGCTGCGATAGCGCATCATGTGATTCCATCCAGCCATCAAAGCAACCCCAAAAACCATTCCCAGTAGAATTCCAGATATCAGACCCATTTTCCTAAAACCAGAGAGGGAGAGAGATAGAGAGAGAAATGAATCAACAATTCAAATTTCTCCGTCAATAAAAAGAAAAATCGGGGCGGAGAGAGAGAGAGAGAGAGAGAGAGAGTGTTGGTGAGAAATTGGAATGTAGGGAGAGAGAGAATAAAGGGGATCAGAGAGTGGGGAAAACGAGAAGTGATGTGAGAGAGAGAGAGAGAAACTTACCGTTATAAATATGATTTCCAACAATTTAGTAAATTTTTTTCTCTCTCTAGATTTCCCAGTCTCGCCCGCTCTCTCTCTCTCTCTCTCTCTCTCTCGATTTCTTACAATGTTCGCTGTAAATGTCACTATCGTGATCGTGTTCTTACGATTTCCCTCCACAAGATGATCACAGAGAGAGAGAGAGAGAGTTAATGGAGAGGTAGGCCAGTTTCTCCCAACCGCTGTTTGCATTTATACTTTCTTCAGATTTTGTTTCTTCATTGTCCATTTTCTCCCCAATCCCATTTTTGGACTTCAAACCCCCAACTTCGCGCAAATCCCTTTTTCTTCTATTCTTCCCTTCTTTAGTTTGCATATTTCTGGTCCATTTGTTTTTTTCTTTTTTTTTTGATATTTACTTAAATAACTTATAAAAAAAAAACATTATTATAAAAATGAGTATGTATTGAGTTTATGTGGACCTGAATTATCACCGAACTCCGATGGATTCAACTCCTATCCTCAATCAAATTTCTTTAAATTGAGTGATTAAATGTTATATCATTTTAATTAGAGGTTTCGAGTTTTAAAAAAAAGATTTAAAAGACCAAACTCCTCAATAAAGTCTTATAGTATTTAAACCGGATTAATCAAATAAAACTAAAATATCGATCGATAAAAACTAAAAAAAAAAAATCCTACCCCCAAAATATTCAAATTTAAACATTGTAAAATAAATAATTTTTAATTTATTAATAAAAGATTAATAATATTTAAATTTTAGCAATTGATATGATGGTTTAAGTTAATATAAAATTCTTTTCTTACTATATTTATGTGGTGAACATAATTTATGAATTATTATATATTTTTTAAATTTATTGTTATGCACTCAAAATATATTATTTGAAATTTTTATTGTCATTTATTTAAAAAAAAAGTAACTTGACTAAATTTTTTAAGTATTTACCTATTTTAAAAGTTAATGGCTTTTTCTATTTTAAAGTCACTCGAGCTATTAAATAAATTAAAAAGTTGCGACAAGATAGGTGCACGAATTGAGTTTATACCCATTTTTTTTTTTTATATCTGTGCTATGAATTAGGTTAAATTCTAATATATTTAGATTTAGATTTAAAATTACAATTAAAAGTATAACATCATTTATAAGATTTTTAGCCTTTAACATAATTAAATATAGTTGTTACTCAAATTTATAAGATATTAATATTTGGAAAGTATTCTCGAAAGTTTTTGCCTTGGCTCTTGGTTTTAAGGACCATATAGGATTGTATTTGAATTGAATTGATTATGAATATCCTTATTCTCGAATTCGAACTTGATTTTTTTACGATTATATAATGAAATTGACTCAATTATTATATAATATATTAATATATTTTATTTTATTTTTTATATTATAATCATATATAAATATATGTAACATATATTAATATATTGTATTGAGTTATTCAACGAGTTTTCGATTTTAAAATTCTATTAGTCAAATTTGACTTGATTGTATAATGAATTTGATTTGAATTCAGTTAAAATCGAATAGAGTCATTGATCAAACAATCATATAACAGTCGGTCCTACGACCATGAGCCCGATTGTACAAGCATGCTTCCAGCTGCAACCATTTGGAAGAGGGAAGAATAGAGGAAAGTCAACTCAACAAAAGTAAAGTTTGTCCAATAGAGTTAATTACGATAAATATATTTATCTTTAAATTCTAAAAAATAAATAGTTTTTTTCTTCCTTGTTCATTCATATAATTGGGAAGATATAAAATAGTTTGCATAGAAACGAAAATAGATATGAATGATATGTAAAAAGATATTTTGTAAAAATTAAAAAAAGAACAGAAATGTTAAAAATGTATAAATATAAAAATATAAAATTTTTTATAAATATTAATTAATTTAATATATTAAAACGTTTTAAAAATGAAAAACATTTGATATAGAAAAACACTAATATATAAAAATTTTCCTGCATCATAGGTTATATAGTTGTCCATCTAAATTCCACAATCAAAAAATATTGCTAGTGAACAAGTTCTTCCATTTTGATAAATATGTCGATGGTTGATTTTAATGTGACATATGAATGTGTATTTTCCAATCAACTATACAAATTTATTAAGACAAGTTTTATAATTATTTTATGTCATAAAAATTACTTTATATTTTAAATTGTATTGTATTTGACTCGATCTACTCATAAACAAATCAAACCCTTGTAGAAAATTTTAAGAAAAAGATTTTGTATATTTTTAAAATAAATAAAAATTCAAAAAATATCCTTTTATCTCTGTTCTCTTTCTCTTTTATTAGAATCCTGAACCATAAATACAAACAAAAATATTTATGTCATTTTAATACATAAATCGATAAAAATGATGCTTCATTGATGAAGGAATGATAAATTATATTAATGACTTATGAGGAAGAAAATATGTATTTTTTTCCCAAATGCATGTGAAAATGGTGTCATTTTCAAAATTAATACATCTAAAAAAAATTGTGAGAACGGTCAAGAATGTGACTATCCGTGTAACCAAACACTCCCCGCGTGTCCCATTCGTCCTCCAATTTCAACTCAAATTACCAAAAGAGCCCCTGCCCCTGACGAAATAATCACGCCGATCACCAAGAGCGCATCAGCAACGGCCCCAACCGCACCATCATTAGATCGGCCGCCAACCGTGGAAAGCGGAGAGGGAGAGGAATCAGGTGGAGGAGGAGGCTCGGAGTAGGGCGGAGGAGGAGGCTGGTTAAGACTGGGAGGGAGACCAAGACCGTGATTAACGGTGATATGGAAAGCCATGCCTTGCTGGCATTGAACGCCGTCGTCGGCGTCGGAGAAGTAGTAGTTGGGACCTTCGATGGTCAAAGGCACGGCAATGCTGAGAGGCTGACCCAACTGGTCAAAGCCGCCGTCGTACTGGAAGGTGTCGGAATCGAGCGCGTCGTCGGCGGAGCAACTCTTGTATGTCGTTTCGTTGTAGGTCTGAAAGACCGTCTCGTTCGAACTTGTTCTGAATACTGGAGAGAGAGAGACAGAGAGAGATTATTACAAAGCAAAATTTGAAAATGCTATCTGAAATTGGAGATGAGATTTGTTAGATTGACTTACTGAGATAGTCGCCGAGATTGAAGGTTTGATTAGCAGCCCATTTAGAGTAATCTGTGGCAGTGATGTTGGCGGAGGAGTTGAAGAACCAGCCGGCATCGCCGCCGACGGTGTGGTTGACGTAGGATGTGGCGGCCTGAGTGGCTGAAGCGACGGCGGTGATGAAGAGTGCCATCACCGTTAGATTCACCGCAATCGGTGATGGCGAAGCCATTGGCGTGAGCGTACAGTTGATCTGAGATTTGTGATGTGAGGTTTGGGTTGGCTTGGGGTTTTTATTTTCGGTTTCTTGTCAACGGATTAGTAATGGCGTAGGGGATTACGGTGGAGTGCGACTGTGATCTAGGCTAGGGAAGCAATGATTAAAAAGGAGAAAGAATATTTTGCGGAATTGGAAGCTGGAGAGTGAAGAAATTGAAAGAATATTTTATCTTTGATAAGGTTGTCTCTGTGGAAGTTGTAACGGCCCAGTTGAATTTAAATCAAATCAGGAAGTAGAAAGAGAGAGACAGAGAGAGACAGAAGTGAGAGAAAGGTGGGATTGGGGGAGGAGAGAAAGAGGAGTGGGATTGGAGAGAGAGATTTGTTATCCAATTCTTTTATACGAGTAGTCGAATATTTTATTATTATAATAAAAAAAATTTTAAAAGAATTGATTTTTTAATTAATTTAATAATATTAATTTAATAAAATTCAAATATTGATCGATAAAAAAAAAAAAAAAAAAAAGATGTACAAGCGGGTTTAACGAGAAAGAGCGGGGTTTCGGAAAAAAAAATAAAAAATTGTGTGAGAATTTTTGAGAAATTTACTTGGCACTAATTTTTGGACAACTCCACATAGCATTTAAAATCGATTTTTTTAAAAATCAGAAAGCTAATTTTCAGATAAACAACTTTATTAATTTGGAAAATCCTATTAAAATCATAATATTTAAATAAATTATGCCCAAAACTCTATTATTTTGGAAAATAGATTATGTGGACGCCAAAAGATTATCGCTTACCCTCTCACAGAATAAAATAAAAAAGATATAGATATTTGATTTGCTTAGGCATATTAAATCTCAGACTAATTGAAAAGGTTTGCCAACAGAAGGTATTAAGTTCTATATAAAATCAATCTATTTTTTTTTTTTTAATTAGAAGAATAAAGAAGAGAATTTGGTAAGACCCATTTGCGATTATGATATTTATATTCAGGTATTATTACGTCTGATTTTATTTTAATTGGAATATTTTTTGTAATTATATAAAAAATTAAATTTAAAAGTAATATTAGCATATAAGATTAAGAAGGCAAAATGAGGTGGCGCTCCTCAATCATATTTTATTTACTTTTTACTAAACTGATCTCTATTAAACTTAATTAATGTTATTTAAGATTTCATTAAAGAAACACAAGATATAATTCCACTTTTGCAAGTGAATAAGACACATTTTTTAATTTATTTCTCACCAATAATAGAAATTGATTACCTCTCCCCCCAAATCAAATTTTCTTCTTGAAGAATAATAATACATATAATAATACATTTAAGTGAAACTGGTGAATTACCTCCTTCACCTTCCTATCATTATAATGGGATTGAATTTCTCCAACAAATGTTTGACTTTTATGCAATGAGAGTCTTGCATATTTGCCATCTCAAAGCTATGAATGATTAATTATTTAACTTTTGTCTGGATTTTCCTTTTTGTCTCTCTTATCCTTATAAATTTGGTTAGGATATCATTCCAATTGAACTAAATTTTATTTTACATTTGGTTCCAAGTTCCAACTACAAGGCTAGGATTAGCCCTGTTATGATATTCAGTTAGTGTTATAGGTACTCGTGACATTACAAAGGTAGGATTAGCCCTGTTATGATATTCAGTTAGTGTTATAGGTACCCGTGACATTACCTGGTCAAATCTCAACTCGAGTTCGAACTTGATCTTGGGTTCAGATAGTTTGGTATCGAATCGAACTTGACACAATTAGCTTGACTCTAACTGTGTCAAGCTCGAAAACTCGATGAGCTTATTGTTTTAAATAATTTTTATTTTTAAAAATAATTATATTTTTTAAAATAATTTTTAAAATAAAGAAAATGACATTAACCGACGACATTACCCGATGACATCTGATGACACTTTGAGTTCGAGCTCAAAAAATACAAGCTCGATGAGCTCGAGCTCAAACTCACCTAATTAACACTCGAGATGAGTTCGGGTATTGACACTACTCGACTCGACTTGAGTATCATAACAGCCTTAGTTAGGATATCGCTTCCTCCCCTTCTGTTTGTGTTAGACAAATAAAAAATAAGATCGAGAACCCTAAGGAGAGGATTTCAAACCCTTTTTATAATGATGTGAGGAAAACCTAACAAGCAACACCTTTGATAAAGTAAATTACATGTTTTTTTTTCTCAATATTTCACCGTGCTAATTTTATTTTTAAATTTATCTCAACATAAGGGTAAGTAAATAATTAGTTGAATATTTACAATTTTTTTTTACTTAATAAGTTAATAATAATAATATATCAAATTAGAATCCTTTCTTATCGGTTGAATTATAATAAATAGCATGTAGATCTATATGGGCATGCACATAAGGATATGTAAACATCTGCGAGTGAGATATCCTCAAGGGGATAGTTCAGTGATAATAGTGCCTTTTTCGACCCTATGATTCGAAATTTGATTTCTATTATAACAAAAAAAATAAAACATCTGCGAGTGAGATATTAGATGATTAGATGATGTCATTAACCAAATTAATAAAGTAAATTGAAGTGTATTGCTGAAATTCAAAAGGGATGATATCTTCTGATTCAAATTCAATTGGGAATATAATAACAATAATAATAAATTAAATTAAATTAAATTGATATGTAGCTTTAGAACAAGTTGGTTATGGTGGTCTAAGTAGGGAAAAGTGTTGATTGCGTTTTGGAGATCCATGTAAAATCAGCATGTTGAAATCCCTATTTATGAGGTGGCCTTATTTCTAAATTTGGAGAATGTTGAGAAAGATTCAATGCCATTTTGAATCGGGAGGGTTTTGTTCGATGATTGTTTGGGTGGCCAAAGTAGTAGTAAGGTGGGATATAAGCTACGTGCGGAGAGTGGAAGGCAGATACACTATTATCATACATGTTGAAATCAATTTTGACTCCATAGTTAAATCATCTGTCTGACTTAAACAAGGAACCGGTGATGTCATGTCCACCGGATCTTTTTTGATGAGGAGACCTGCAAAAACCCATCAAAAGTGGTTCCGACAATGAAAACTCTAATGCTTAATTCAGAAAAAGCGATAAGAGGAATAAAAGATTAAAAAAGTCTAAACCCTGTGTAATCTCTGTGTATTATATGTAGAGTATAGAGTAATGTATGTGTACTTGATAGGTTATTTTTACATAGTATATATAGTCTTTTGTATGTTGAGAGGTATAGAAATCCTACTTACTTTGTGAAAAGATTGTTGGAAATCCTCCGAAATTGCAGAAATCATAGTCATAGACTTTTTGTAAATTCGGAATCCTCTCATATAGAAAAGTTTCAATTGTTATCACAAAAATCAAGAAAGTCTTAATTGCTAGAAGATTTGCTTTCTTATCGGGTGAAATCATAATAGAATCATATTGGATTAAAGAAAATTTAAATTTGTTAAACATTTTTTTTCTTATCGGATAATCATGACTTGGACCCTTCACATAATGGGAATTACTTCCATAGTGATTGAGTGGACCAAGAGGTTGGAAGACAAAGGGATCAAAAGGTCGAGTGAGCAAAACGTACTGAGAGAGAATGACCATGCAACATGTAGAAAGAAGTAAGATATCGATCGAGAGGGTTTTACTGAGCGGTGGTCTAGAGAAGTATACAAGGGATTCCAACATAAAAAAAGCATTCAATCGAGAGCATACCCGGTCGTTTATGACCTTGCCTAATGGGCTTGATAGCTTCTGAGCTTCATTGTAATGGGCTATTTGGACCATTTACCATCATTTGGCTATTTGGACCATGTACTATCAGTATAGAAGGTTAGCACAATAGTTGTTGTTGAAGAGAAAGTGATCTTGAACAGCTATCAAACATGAGGCATGTTTAATTTTAAAGTCATTTGACAGGCAATACCTAAACATATTTGATCCGACTAAATTCGATTCAAATTGAGTTGTGTTTTTAAGAGATAAAACTCTTTAGGTACCTATTTTTATCTGATGATTTTCGTACAAACCAATAAAAATAGTTTAATGTGGAAATTTCTCGGGTCAAAATTGAGTTAAGATTACTTATCTCTTTGATGAATGTGTATTTTAGATCGAAAAAGTATCACGAATTCGAAACACTCTCTATTGTTCACAATCCAAATACCGCTTTTGGTGATAATCAAGATCAACCGTTGTTCAAAAGCCCTTTTCTCTATTTCTCTCTCTTTCTCTTTTCACACCAAAAGACAATGGCCCCCCCTTTTTTTTCAATGTTGAACTCACATCCCTTATTTTTATGTATTCACACAAGGAGAGGAAGTTACTACTTTTGATAAGAGAGAGAGGGGGGTTTTTTTAGGGTGTTGAGCAGTTGGGGTGGTTTTTCCAAAAACCACCCCAAATTCAAATAAAGGGGGCGGGTCTACCCTCATGGGCGGACCCGCCCCATATGCTATCATCTCCCACTCGTACATGAGAGTTAGAATTGCACGCAACATGATTATTACAATCGAATATCACCAATTTCATACAACCAAAAGGACCGTGTAACCTACGAGAATACCAAAAGTTCTAAAATTACATACTGGTTAAGAATATGTAGAGCTCATCGTCAAAGTGGTGAGAGGACATCATATTCCACTATACCCCAAATCTCTTTTATTTGATACAGTCAACGTATCTCTCATCCATCAAAATAATGTAAAAGTATACTTGACTCTAATCCAATTATATATTCACAATTACGTCTCTAAACACTAAGTAATAAACATAATTGACCGGTCTGTGAATACAGAATAACGTGTCGGTCAAAGATAGTCTTTTATTCATACTACTAACTTTTAATTTTATCTTAATTGTTTTCCTAGACATGTACCACCAAACTGAAACATTTATGATTTCTTAGTGACATGTTAAAATAGCAACACTAAAATAAAATTTCAATAGACAGACGAAAGTTCTAATAGTATAAATTGAGATTGAGTATAAACTTCTGAATCTCACACAATGAGATGGACACAGTGAGATGAAGAGGGATGCGTCATCTCATTACTCATATGGTCACATAAGCACACGTGGTATGAAACACGTGTTATGATACTTTTCTTTCCATTTAGAAGTGTATATATTCTTTTATAAGACAACACATCGTACAGGTCTTAGTTCAAGTGTACACAACACTTGACTTGAGTTTTTCTTCTTACAAGTCCTCTAACATCTCATAACATCAAGGAAAAACTCACACCTGACTATTCGACAAATTTAATGGATTGTGGGGAATCTATTTCGATTATCATATGTGTAGCATATTTAACCGGTAATCTCATCTTAGTACTTAATTAAGGCGGTTTGTATGTGTATAAATTTATCACAAATTAACACGTCTCATCTCTACATATCACACAGACAAAAAAGACGATTGTTCATGTGAGAGAGTCAATCTCAAAACTTGTCTGATATATTTTCAATTCTAGACACAAGAATTTTAGATACAAAAATAAAATTTAAATGTCATCGAATATGATCATGACATCATATTTTATCCTTTTTTTTTTCTTTTTAATTTCTAAAACTAAAAACATGGCAGTTGATGTGGGGACAAAGGAGAGGGGAAATTTAATACTATATCTAACCTAAACAATTATAATAATAGATATTTTTTGTTTTTATATAAATTATATTCTCAATTTCTTGTCTGTCTTGCTGTTGATTTGCTTCTACTAAAATTGGTTTTTTTAATCAAAATATTAAATTTTTTTAACTAAAATCTTGAATTTGAGTATTGGAAATAGAAATATAGATGTCGGGAGAGCCAACCCACTAAATTAGATTCCACAACTATTCACACCAGATTAATCGGATTATCAGATACCGATGGACAAGTAAAAAAAAAGTTTTTTATTAAAATTAAATTATTTTATTTTACTATAAAAAATTTCTAACTTTGCACCTACCATTTTAAACCAATACAGGTTCATATTAACAAAAGGAAACAAGCTCCATAAATTACCAAAAGAATATAATATTATTTATCAAACATTATCACCATTTTAAATATCAATATCACCACCTAATCTTGGCATCCTTCTATGGAAAAGTGAAAATGAATGGAGGACAAAGAAAGAAGGGGCAATCAAGGGCCCACCACAGTTCATAAATTTCCATTCTTAGTTCCATATATTGATACAAAGTGCTGAAGGCTATTGTGGTTTAGGGCTTTAAATAGTCATGTAAATAAAGGAAGAGCCAAGATCCAAGGCTTCAATGAAGATTGGGTTTTACTCTCTCCTCTTTCTTGCACTCCTCGTCTTCGCTCACTCATCTAATATGTCACCTGACGCTGATGGTATGTCTCCCTCTGTCCTTATCCCTTTTTTTTGGAAATAAAACTTTATGATGGAAGATGTATTTTTACTATGCAGGATTTGGTTTCGACTGTCAGGGAAAATGCAAGGAGAATGAAGAATGTGGGTTGGTTTGCGAAAAGAGGGGCTACACAAAGGGTGCAGTTTGTCTTCACCTACCAATAGTTGGATCCGCTTGTTGTTGCAAAGCTACATAGTATCTTTCCTTGGTCATATGAAAGGATTATGCTTATTAATAATAATATTATTATTGTGGTTGACCGGCGTATGCATTGTTTTTTTTTTATTATAAATTATCTATATCTAATAATCATTTTAACTGGATTAAATTTGATTCAAATCGATTGGATCCTTAAAAGATAAAACTCTCCCGATATCTATTTTCTCCCTACACAAATCTTGAACCTGAAATTTTTATTAAGGGGTATCACTATTTAGTTATTGTATTTATTGTATGAGATCAAATTCAAGAATTAATCATCGGCCGTCTACAGTCAAAACCTAAATATTAGTCACCCCCTTTAAAATTATTATGAGAAGAGCAGTGTAGAATTTGCCTTTATATAGATTCAATGATACATTTAGACATGTGGGAACTTCAACAAAAATGGATCAAAGCTAGTGAAGTAACAATAGATTCCAATGCAGATTGATCAAACAATTTGCAAAGAAAGCATGTCAAACCTATTCCAAGGTAGAGGGCTCCCTAGTTCAGTGTGTTAGATTCGCCTACAACCTTTGTTCGTCTTTGAGGGGTAAAACTTTTTATTTATTAGAACCAGTGAATGAGTCAGGTTTAGTCAAATTTAAAAATCTTATAATAAAAAATAAAGACCGTAAACAAATTTAAAAATTATTACTAAATTAATACAAATTGGGATCTTAAGGGCAATAAAATTTCAAATTTAACCATGAAACTAAATTAATTTTTAAAATAGGGTTTTAAAAGCATTTCTCAAAGTGGTCCAATGCAGCAGCCCAGCTACACCTAGCGGGCCATATGTATGAACCCATTATATATATACTAGTTTATGTGCCCACAGAGACACTCAGGTACTCAAAAGATGTGATTTATATTTTTTTAATTGTATAAATAGTTATTATATCTATAAATATCTTAATATCAGAATTTAATTATTTTTTATATTATTAATTTATTTATATAATATACTAAATATAGTGATGATCATGTGTCCTTTAGGGACAATTGAAGCAATAAAACTTTCCTACTTTCATCTTCCATTCTCCAATTCAATTTTACTTATTTGCATCTTCTTCTACAAAAAAAATAGTGATGATCATTTTTTAAAAATAATGATATTTAATGATAATATTTATACCAAAAGAAATAATATTTTAATTGTGATATTAAATTTAAAGCATACAAAAGATAGAGTATGTTAGTATATACAGATTTCAGTTTTAATTTACATGGGTTAGATAATAATATTAAGTAACACCAATCAAATAGTAATGAGAAAACATGTATGAAAATGTAAATTTATAAGAATACACATTAAAATAAACATAAAAAACATGATATTTAACAAATTAGGATATGGTGTAGTAGAGTTTTCTTTTTTTTAGAACATCTAAGTAGGAAAATAGTGCATAATATTAGTTGGTTACCTCACTCAAAAAACAAGAAACTGTTTTTTTTGAAAATTCTTATGAAACAAATAAGGTAATATTATAAAATTTATATAAATAATTTAATATACAATTTAATATTTTATAAATATTTTAATTTTAATTTAATATTGTAAGTATTCAATTATTTGTAAAAAAAAATAAAGAAAGCAAAAATTTTAAAATAAATTTTGCATAAAAAGTTTAAAATAAAATTTTCAAAAAAAAAATTGCAAAAAAAGGAAAAAAAAAAAAAGAAAAAAAAACGTAAGTTTGAAAAATCACTAAAAGAAAGAAAAAATTTTAAAAGGAAAACATTTACAAAACCAAAAAATTTTATTAAAAAAAACACAATTTTTGTGAATTATTAAAATAAATTTTCCATAAAAAAATTTTACAAATGAAAGGAAAGAAAACAAAAGGCAAAAAAATGTAAGTTTGAAAAATTATTAAAAGAAAGCAAAAATTTTTAAATATTTGTAAAAAAAAGGAAAGTAAAAATTTTAAAATAAATTTTTCATAAAAAGTTTTAAAAAATATTTCCATTAAAAATTTTTGCAACAAATGAAAGAAAATATTCCATAAACAATTAAAATATTTATTCAATCTGTATCGGTATTGCTCCAGATGAAGAGAAAAAAGATCAGGAGAGAGAGAGTAGACTTCAAAATTAATGATGATGGGAATTGTTGTGAAATTTAAAAAAGAAGAAAAGTTTCAAATTTTAAATTTAATGAATTAAGAAATATAAAATATGAAATTAAAATATTAATGATAAAAATAAAATAAAAAATAGAATTAATGCTAAAAAATAATTTAAATGATAATAAAATCAAAAATTTTAAAAAAATGAAATTCAAATTAAAATATTAATGCTAAAAATAAAATAAAAATCTTAATATTGTAAAAATTATATATCTTACATATGTAATATTTTATTTTTAACTCTAAACTTATAAGAATTAGTATTTAATATAAAATTTATACAAATATTTTAATATTTAATTTAATGTTTTATAAATATTTAAATTTTAATTTAATATTGTAAGTATTCAATTATTTGAATATATATATTAAATATTTAATATATAAATTTTTTAATTTTTAAATATTAATTATTTAATATTACCAAGTAAATATCTTTCATTTTTTGCAATTTTTTTAATGAAAAATTTATTTTAATAATTTACAAAAATTGAAAAAATGTTTAAAATTGTTTTTTAATAAATCAATTTAGAAATTATAATTATACTAAAACTGATCAGTAAAAAATAAACAAATTTAGTTTTCAATAAAATTTTAATTGTAACGAAAATTTTTATTAATGTGTTTTAATTTTAAAACATGGGTACCAACACACATATAACAAAATTTATTCAAATATATAATAAATCAATTTATTCAAAAATATTTTTATTTTGTATTATTCTACTTATAATATACATTTGTTAAAATGAAAGTTTTTTTCATAAAAATATAAATATTTATATGTAAAAATTAAATATGTCGTTAAAAAACTAAAATAATTGTTATATAATTGTATTAAAACACAATGCAATTCCATTTTACTTAATTTCAATTTTTCTTAAAATGTCTCTTGAGTTTCAATAAGTTATAATATTTTTTTTCATATTCTTAGTGAAAATGACAAATATAAGATTGGAGAAGAACAAAATACAACCAAATTATAATGACCATAACATTTTGTTGATATTAAATATATATAAAGTTAAAATTATAATAATTATATCACTATTATTAAATAAAAAACATGTGAATACAATTTAGTAAATAAATAACAAATAAGATAATACCCGAATACAAAAATATATGATTCCACTCACTCAATTTGTATTATTTTTTATTTTTATTCAATAATAATGATATGAAATCAAAATATTAATGATAAAAGTAAAATAAAATAATACAAAATAAATGATAAAAAATGATTTAAATGATAGTAAAGTTAATAATACAAGAAATATGAAATCTTAAATGAAAATATTAATATCAAAAATAAAAAAATATTAATGTATTTTATTTTTAATCTTAAAGTTATAAGAATTAATATTTAATATAAAATTTTTATAAATAATTTAATATTTTATAAATATTTCAATTTTAATTTAATATTGTAAATGTTTAATTATTTGGATATATATATTTTTTCAGTTTAAAAAGCAAATGAAAAAAAAAAAAGCTTACAGTGTGAGTTTTTTAAAAAAAAAAAAATCTTTTGGTGTGAAAAAAAAATGTTATGTTGCATGTAGGGGATTGGGGAGTGGGGATTGGGGATTGGGGAGTGGGGATGTGTGAGAAAGAGAGTGAAGGTTAGTGGGTTACGGTGGGGCCCACAAAAGGACAACTAAGGGGAAAAAAAAAAGCAGAGAATGGGACGAACACACGTAGAGGACGAAACCAAGCGGCCTTCAGCGGTTATATATATATATATATATATATATGTAAATATATATATATATATATGTAAATATATATATATATATATATATATATATAAATATATATATATATATATAGATTGTTTTTGACCCGTGTTAATGTATGAGATGTCCACAAATATAAATTATAATTTTTTATTATATAAATATTTATTAAATTTATAATTAATTCAATATTTAAATAAAATTATTATCCAAAATAATAAAAAATATGATATATATTAGTAACATAAAAAAAGAGTCTAACAATTGAAATTCTAAAAAACACCAATGAATGAAGTAAAAAATGAATAATAAGTAAAGTAAAAAGACAATAGAAATAAATGGATGACTATTGGTGGAGCAAAAAAAAAGGTGAAAAAACATGTGTTAAAAAAATGAAATACAAAAGAGGAAAAAATGATGAAAAAATAAAAGGAGCAAGGACCTAAATAGAAAAAAACTGTGATTTAAAAACAAAGGGACGACTGAGGTAAAAAAATAAAAAAGAAAAACCTATATTAAAAAATGATGAAAAACTAAAGTTTTGTTTTTAAAAATAAAAATTGGATAAAGAAAAGGATTTAAATGGACAAGTAGGAAAAAAAAGAGGAAAAATCTTTGTCAAAAAAAAAAATAACTTAAGAAAAAAATTTAGGTAAAAAAAAGATCGAGGATCTGAATGAGAAAAAAATTATGATTTAAAAATAAAGGAATGATCATTCGTGAGGCTAAAAAAACAAAAGGAAAAAAACTTATATCTAAAAAAGATGAAAAATTTAAGAGAAAAAAAAAAATCAGGTTAAAAAAAAGAGTAATGATCCAAATGAAAAAAAATAAAAGCTATGATCTAAATGAGACAACCATGCATGTGGTAAAAAAATAAAAGGAAAAAAACCTATATTCAACAAGATGAAGAACCTAAGGAAACAAAAGGGTAAAAAATGTGAAAAACTGAAAAAAATAAATAAATAAAGTGTGATTCTAAAAAGATAAATGACCTAAAATTAAAAAAAAAAAGTATGGTCTCAAAAAGGCAAAGGATCTAAACGAAAAAAAAAGTCAATAAAAGTGCAAGATGTTGAATAAAAAAAACCAAAAGTGTCGTTACGAGTTAAAAAAAAAAAGTGAAAGGATCTTAATGAAAAAAAAAAAACATGGTTCGTAGAAAATGAGAGACCAAAGCGAAAAAAATTGTTAAAAAAAGTATAAAAGACTTTTACGAAAAAAACCACAATGGACTCCATGGGTAAAAAAAAAATACAAAAGACTTAAACGAAAAAAAAAGAACATAGCAGGGTCTGCAAATGAGTGTAATAAATTTCAGTGGAAAAAAAATAATAGTGGGATTTCAAAAATATGAAACGACCAAGCAAAAACATCTATGAAAAAAGATAATGCGAACAAAAAAAAAGAAGCTGCGTAAAAAAAAAAGACGTAAATGAAAAAAATAACGGAGTACAAAAAATATAAGATGATCAAATATGGATTTTTGGGAAAAGCACACGAACAATAGATGATGCTAATGAAAAGAAAAAGAAACTAGACAAAAATATGAATTGACCACTTAGGGGCTCCGAAGCAAAACATATGAATAATAGAAGATCTGAGCGAAAAAAGAAAAAACAAAACTGGATGAAAAAAAAAGGGATACAAATGAAAGAAAAAAAGATGGCCTGTCCAAAAAATATTGGGTTACTGTTCATGAATAGTAGAGGATCCGAGTGAAAATAGAAAATAAAAAGCTTGATGAAAAAAAAAATGATGCAAATGAAAGAAAAAAAAGAGGGCGGGTCCAAAAAATATGGGGGTCACTGATCATGAATAGTGTTCATGAACAGTAACCCCAACTCGCTCTTTATATAATACTAGTTTTTTTAGCCCGCGCTAATGCGCGGGATGCCCACAAAATATGAATTATAATTTTTTATCATATTAACATTTATTAAATTTATAAATAACTCAATATTTAAATCAAATTTTTATCCAAACCAACGAAAAATATGATATATATTAGTGATATAAAAAAAAGAGTATAACAATTGAAATTCTAAAAAATACCAACGAATAAAGTAAAAAATGGATAATAAGTAGAGTAAAAAAGCAATAGAAATAAAGGGACAACCATTGATAGAGCAAAAAAAGGTGAAAAAACATGTGTTAAAAAAATGAAGTACTAAAGAGGAAAAAAATGTAAAAAATAAAAGGAATAAGAATCTAAATAGAAAAAAACTATGATTTAAAAATAAATGAACGACCATATGTGGGGTGAAAAGATAAAAAAGAAAATTCTATATTGAAAAATGATGAAAAACTAAAGTTTTTTTTTTAAAAAAAAAATTGAATAAATAAAAGGATTTGAATGGATAAGTAGAGAAAAAAAGAGGAAAAATCTTTATCTAAAAAAAAGAATAATTTAAGAAAAAAATTTAGGTAAAAAAAGCAAGGATCTGAATGAGAAAAAATTATGATTTAAAAATAAGTGGACGATCATTCGTGAGGCTAAAAAAATAAAAGGAAAAAAACTTATATCTAAAAAAGATGAAGAATTTAAGAGAAAAAAAGTCAGGTAAAAAAAAAAGGAGTAAGGATTCAAATGAAAAAAAAAATAAAAAACTTGATCTAAAGATAATGGGACAACCATTCATGTGGTAAAAAAAACAAAATGAAAAAAACCTATGTTCAAAAGGATGAAGAACCCAAGGAAAAAACGGGTAAAAAAGGTGGAAAACTGAAAAAATAAATGAATAAAGTGTGGTCCTAAAAAGATAAATGACCTAAATGAAAAAAAAAATATGGTCTCAAAATGATAAAGGATCTAAGCGAAAAAAAAAAAGTAAATAAAAGTGCAAGGTGTTGAATGAAAAAAAAAAAAACTCAAAGGTGTCGTTACGAGTTAAAAAAAAAAAAGCGAAAGACACTTAATGAAAAAAAAGCATGGTTCGCAGAAGATGAGAAACCTAAGCGAAAAAAATTGTTAAAAAAAGTACAAAAGACTTTTACGAAAAAAAACACAATGGAGTCCATAGGTAAAAAAAATACAAAAGATCTAAATGAAAAAAAAAAAAAAAAACATACCAGGGTCTGCAAAAAAGTGCAATAAACTTCAATGGAAAAAAAAAATAATAGTGGAGTTCCAAAAATATGGATCGACTAAACAAAGACATCTTCGAAAAAAGATGATGTGAACAAAAAAAAAAAAGAAACTGCACCAAAAAAAGAGGACGTAAATGGAAAAAAATAGCGGAGTACAAAAAATATAAGATGATCAAATAGGGACTTTCGGGAAAAGTATATGAACAATCGAGGATGCAAATGAAAAAAAAAAAGAAAGCTAGACAAAAATATGAATGGACCATTTAGGGGGTTCTGAAACAAAGTATATGAATAATAGAGGATTCGAGCGAAAAAAGAAAAAACAAAATTGGATGAAAAAAAAAGAAAAGGATGCAAATGAAAGAAAAAAAGATGGCAGGTCCAAAAAATATGGGGCTACTGTTCATGAACAGTAGAGGACCCGAGTGAAAAAGGAAAATAAAAAGCTGGATAAAAAAAAAAAAGAAGGATGTAAATGAAAGAAAACAAAAAAAGGGACGGGTCCAAAAAATATGTGGGTTATTATTCATGAATAGTAGAGGACCCTAGTGAAAAAAACAAAAAAGCTGGATGAGAAAAAAAATAAGGATGCAAATGAAAGAAAACAAAAAAAAGGGACGGGTTTAAAAAAATATAGGGTTACTATTCATGAACAATAACCCAAACTCGCTCTTTATATAATATAGAATAATAAGGTAATTAGGAGATAAGGATATATATATAGATGTATATATTTTATTTTCATCATTGATATTCAGAATTATATTTTAATTAATTCGATTCAAATATTTATAAAATTCTATTTAAAAAATGATTCTCTCAATATAATTATTTTTATTTTTAAATCTAAAATTTAATTAAAAAATTTAATATCATGAACTACTAAACTCCTTTGGAGAACTCATTATATTTTCTAGCATAAATTAAAGAATAAACGGAGAAAAGTCAAATATTGACGTAGAGGATGTTTGAAAACAAAAAACAGATTGTTGCAAAGGTGCCCCTTCATCACGTGTCGTGGGAAACCAAAAAAAAAAGTGTTTTGCTTTATTTGGTTTTTGTTTTCTCTTTTAACGAGCGGTAAATCAGGTCCTTGAAATATGAATTTCTTTTTTAGGTAAAATCACAAATTTCAAAAATTCCAAAAATGTTTATGAGATTTGTAGCATTGTGAATTTTTATAGCACCGGGTTGAAGAACGCACATAAAAAATTAGGGGTATCACAATACACTTTTCGGAGGGTTTTTCTAATATCGGAAACCCTCAAAATTGCTTGGACAACCTAAGTGTAACTTCTCAAAGTTTCTTTGAGTTCTGACTAGATTATAACTTAATTATATAAAGTACTTTGCGCAGGCAGTTCTATAATTATTGATTTCTTAACCCTAGACTTGGTGTTGCCTAGCCCTTTTTTTTTTTTTTTTTTTTTTTTTTTTTTATACATAGTGAGATTCGAATCCGAGTTTATTATAAGGGAAGAGAAAGTGATGTCATTTGAACTAAAACTCATTGGCACCTAGTCTCTCTTTCTCTTTGTCTCTCCCAAGACGCCTCTCTCTATCTCTCTGTGGCTCACTATCCCATCGAATTTCTCTTTGTTGGTATGGTGGTTAAGTTCTCGATTATTCTCTCTTTTGTTTCTAATTTAACCTTAGAATTATGCTTATTTTTGTATTGAGAATAGGGTTTGTTGTTTTATGTGTGTGGATTAAGATTTGTAGGTGTGTTCATTCATCTACCATATCCTTATTGGTAAATCTTTTCCCTATTTACCCTTTTGCATAATCTAGCATATCCTTAATGTCTTGCCTACCCGCCAACGGTCGAACGGTCTAGTGGATAGATTGTTAGACCCCTTAACTAGTAATCTTAAATTCGAGTTCTGAGAATAGAACAGACTACATTCAAAGAGCCCTATCTCCAAAAAGGGATCTCAGTCGACTCGGGTCGAATTAGTTAAAATGAAATTTTAGATATTGGATAGTGGACCAAATCCAAATACACCAAAAAAAAAAAAAAAATAAGGGTCTTGCCTACCCTCTCCGTGCCCTTGGATTTTGTTGGGGATGTCCTTCTAAAGTAGTCGTGGAATTGAAACTTTAGAGTATTGTTATGGTATAGACAATGAAAGTTTGAATTCTTGTACTCTACCAAATGTATCGCAACCACGATAACCTCATCGTAGTAGTTATGATAAGGGTTTGAAGAAGAGAACACATTTGTATTGTTTATCTTAATTCCAATGGGAAAGGTAGTGTCTGGAAAAGCAGAAAAATGTACTCAATGGAATAGGCATATTTTAAAAAATTATATTTAAATTAAATTACTTTAATTTATTTGGATCAATAACTTATCTTATGGGATTTATTAAATTCATATATAATATATATTTCACATATACACCCACACACACATTTTTATTATTCATTTTTTAAAATTGACGGTATTTAGATATAAAAGTCCTGTTTAAAATAATTTTGTCCAATTCTTGTCAGATTAGTTGTGAAAAACTCTACAAAAATAATATTATTTATGATAAAAATTCTGTATATTATAGTTTTGTTGCGAACAATATATTTAGTTAATTAAAAATGTGCATCTTTTTTTGGTATATTATCGATCGACATTCAGAATTACATTCTGAGTAATCTGGTTTGAGTATTATTGTGCTTATTTTATAGATAGTTCTCTCGTTATAATTTTTTTTATGTTAAAATTTCAAGATTGAGAATTGGTTAAATGATTTAACATCTTTACCCATTAAATTGACTATCAATCAATAAAAATAAATTTCTTTTTCAAAATATGGATTCGGTCTATATGCTTTCTTTACACATACCATTAAAGTTGTTAGTATATATTAAAAAAAAAAAAAAACTAATAATTGAAGTTTTACGAAAAGAAAAGGTTCCCGAATTTCTTACGGGTCAAGCAACGGATGTATCGGATGATCCTGAGCAGCCCATACGAATTCCTTGTCACTGGCCCATTTAGAGTCGACCAAATCAAGAGAAAAGCAAAATGGTGTTTTACAAAATACTAAGTTGGGCTGGGCCTCCCAATATGGGCTTAAGCACCCCCACACAATTTCTTGGAAGTCATCGGCCCATTTAGAATCATGACTAGCCCAACCTATTGAGGGAGAAAAAAGGGAAATGGAAGTTGGAGGAAAGATAGAGAGATGGTTTTATTTTTTATTTTTTTATTTTTTTTTAATGATCAACTAGTATCCAGAGTCATATTCTGATTAATCTTATCTGAATATTGTTAGGTCCAATTTAGGAAAGAGCTCTCCCAACATAGTCTTTTATATTCCCAACTTTCAAGCCAAGATTTGGTTAAAAAATTTAGTATCATTGCGTACTAGACCAACTATTCGTTGATAGATAGAGAGATAGTGTGACCGGTAATATGAATGCCACTAGGCCTATTTTTTGTGCTTGACCACGAGTATTCAAAAATCCAATGAATCCGATTTGAGCAGTTGTGGGGTCTAAATTACAATTTGACTCTCCCAACACCTATTTTTTTTTTTCATTTTTAAGATTTGAACTTAAAATCTTTGCTAAACAAGTTTAGTGTCCGCCATTAGATCTACATGTCGTTGGTCCATTGGGCCTATTTTAATAGTGTTACCTTCATCATTGCAGCATTCCACGTAATTGGGTGAAATTATTTCTTTTCTCTTTTAGAATTTTATAATAAAGCAAGCGTTTTATTTGTCAATGAACTATAACTTAACTTACATTATCTCATTCTTCTTAAAAATCTCGAATTTAAATTTTTTTATGTACAAAAAAAAAAGTGTCCTATTCAATCTATGAGCTCACTAATACAAGCAAGGGTGATTTTAGAATATCATCAATTTAAGTTCTTTACTCTCAAGTACAGACGAATTTTCTCTACTTCAATTTGAGAGTTCAATCTCAATTGACTCCTCAAGCTAATCTTTTGTCACATATTCAAAGTCTAAAATCATTGCTTTTATTTGCATTCCCACTTAGAAGAGCCAACTTTTTTTGATTGCACGATCAAAGTTCAAAGCTTCCCTGTCGGCGCCCACCGTTTTGGTTTTCAAAGGATGAGATGACTTATCCTCGCAACCTCCTCACAAGTGGCATAGCCTTTCGTGCAGTTAATACCTTGTTGGGAGGAGAAATTTTAAATTTTAATACAATGAATTTTAATTTTAAATTTTAAAATTGATTATTTAAAAGATAAATATAGGATAAAGAAAACAAAATATAAAAATAAAGTTTAAAGAAAATATATATAAAATAAAACTAAAAAATAAAAATAATGAAAAAAAGAGAAATAATAAAAAAAATATTCATAGAAAATTTTAAATTTTAATAATAATTTTTAAATTATTATATAGTTATATAAGGCAAAGTAACCCCACTGTGCGAATCTGAACAATGAAAAACAAATTTATTGGGAATACTTTTAAAAAACTTCAAAAAATTAATAAACATGACACCCACAACAAAACTGAAAATAAATAAAAAGATAATTATTTTATGTGATTAGATACCCTTTGCTTTATCCACGAGATACTCAAATTCTTCTATTACAAAAATAAATTAATATAACTGGTAATATCTAGTTTGAGAACACACAAATTCCCCTCCCCCCAAAAAAAAAACCTCATCATATAGCATATAGCCTCAAAGTGCTTCCCGTGACCCTTTATGCTAGACAATGTTTCTATTTTTTGTACTTAGCAGAGTTGAATACAAAAATATTTATAGATTTACTCCTTTTCCAATTAAATATAATTTAAAATAAAAAATACAATACAAGACAACTTGGTAAAAAATACAAAAATTTCTATTCCTTAAAATATGAGCCATAGCCTCCCGTGTTTTTATTTTATTTTTTATTTCTTTAATTAGAATTATATTTTAATTAATATGGTTTAAATGTTTATAGGGTTTTATTTAAAAAAATAATTCTTTTAATATAATATTTTTTTTATTTTTAAATTTTTAATTTTTAATTTAATTATTTACTCCTTTTTCCATGTTCTCAAGACCAAGAATGTAACTTGTCACCGTGTTGATCGTACGCCTATTTGGAATGAGGAAAGTTGTCAATTTCAATTTATTAGGTTCGTGCATTCTGCAGAATATACTTGGTGGCTATTCAATACTTGAAAGCTTGACTTTTGAAGAGGAGCTATTATGCACGTTGAATTTTGATTTTTGAGGCAAGGATTTTTTTTCCCTTTTTCCCTTTGGGTTTCAAACTATAACTCAAAAGAAAAAGTACAAATGAGCAGCAAACAAAATAAGGCTCTATGTGACTCTTTTTGGCCGGATCTAAGAAACGACCAAGTTGCAAATGAACTCATTTATTTGTCTCTCGGGACAGGTCAAGGTCAAGTAGAATCTTTTTATTTTTATTATTTTTTTAATTTAATTTTATTTAATTATATCTTATTATATTCAAGAAAAAGAATTCATTTGTTTCAAGGTAAATGATTTTTTTTTTATTTATATAAGATTATAAAAATCATAAAAATATATATATCCATAAATATTTGAATATTAGGTTTTGAAAAAATATTTGAATAATAATGAGGAGTGTGAAAAAAAAAATAACAAAGAGCTATCAAAAAATAAAGCTTCTGTCATCATTCAATGAGTTATAATTAAATTGATATTATCTATTTCTTTTAAAAATCTCGAATTTAAATTTTTTTTATATAAAAAAATAAAAGAGGAGTGTGAAATTGACGAAAAATAACAATGATCCATCAACCAAGCATATATTCCACAAAACACTAACGATAGGGAGTTTTGAAGAGAAAAAAAAAAGTTAGGAAAGAAAAGAAAAGAAAAATTATAATTTTTTTTCCATTTTATTTAAGAGTTTTATGAAAGAAAAAAAAATAAAACTTATTGAGAATAAAAAAATTTTACTTTCAACTTTTAAAGGATATCTTTGGAATATAAAAAATATTTAACTCTAATATTTTTTCTCTCATCTATTTTTTTTCACTTTTGGAAGAGAAAAAATTTTAAATTTGGAGGGATTTCAAATCTCTCATTTTCTCTCGTATCTAAACTCCTAGAAAAAAGAAAAATCATAATTTTTTTTTCTAATTCTCTTTTTTCTCTAAATTTTTCCGTCCAAAAGAACCGTAAAAAAATGTCATAAGATAACAAGAGGGAGAAGGTTGGGCACATGAATTTCAGTATGACTGGGACGCTATATTCTACAGTCGAATATGGGATATTATGGATAGAAATTAATATGATAATATAAAAATTTTAATGATTCATTATTTTTCATTTAATATGATTTCAAAACTCTTTTTATAAAAAGAGTTACAAAAATATCTCTAGAATTTTTAGACTCTTTGTCCAAATTTGATGCAATTCATCAGCTGCTCTAATATCTAAATTTTTTATGATAAATATTTTCTTATTTTATAAGAATATTTTAAAAGGGAATAGATTATTGCAAAAAATTTAGAAAAATGATTTTCAATTTTAAAAACCAATTTCATTATCTAATTATGACGTGTGATCTTGTGATTTAAAACTTTTTTTTTGGTTACTAGGTGAGGAAGGCCACTAACACCTAAAGGGAGCCATTCCCCTCGTATCTCTAACAAGACAAGTGAGAACCTCCCGAGGAGGGCTGAAGAACTCATGTAGTCCTAAATCTCTTTTAGCTTCTATACGAGTTAGACAATCTGTATAAGTATTTTCTTTTCAAGAAACAAACAACACCTGTTGGATTTTTGCATGTTGAAGGAGATGTCAACATTCTCTTATAATCTGGACCTTCGGATGATATGCAGGCACCCCTTCGGTGAAAGAAGAAACTAAATCCATCAAGTTCGATTCAAGAATAACGAGTTGAAAGGATTTTTGTAATAAAAAATGAATCCCCTCTCCATTCCCCCAAAGCTCAACAGTAAAAGGATGAGTCACTCCAATATTAGCTATGAATCCACAAAACCAGATCCCAAATTCATCCCGTATGAGACCTCCTACACCTGGATTTCAAAGCTAATATAAGATAACAACATTTTATCTAATTTAACTTTAAAAGGATTTTATTATTATTATTATTACTATTTTCAAGAAAAACAAGAAAGCCGGTGTCCCGCAGCAAAAGGTTGACCTTGTAGTGAGTGTTAGACTGGACAGGGCACTCATCAAGGGCTAATCCCCGAGGAAGGTTGAAAACTAGGTGGGAATGTTTCAGAACCCTACTATTCAAAGAAGATGACTTTTCACTTGACAACACCAAAAAAGGAAAAAAAGAGAAGAAAAAGAAGAAACCTTAGATTTAATGTTGGAAGAGGAAGAAGAGAGAGAAAAACTGAAATTCAAAAGAGATATGATACATTTGAACTTAAGATACAAGTTTCACGTATTATGAGTTAGTACATAATAACTCATTCTAGTGGGGCTTACCCAAATTATATAAATTTAATTAAATTTAACATAATTTTGGATATCGATAATCTATTTAAAAAAATTCAAAATAGAGACAAATATATGACATGGTATTTTTTTAAGATGTACATTTATTTCGGAAATAAAAATTGAGTACCATTGAGAGTGTCAATGTCTTTTTTTTTTTTAATAAGAAATATAATCAAATGAGATCAAATTAGAGAATGAAAGTTAGAAGTGAAGAGACTCTACCGCCTAACTGTCCCTGAGGGATGAATATCAATGTCTTACCAATCAGAATAAATAAATACTATGAAGATTATAAAATTAAGACTCACGATTTTTGTTTTTAAATGATATTCATACCAGGGTCTGCAAAAAAGTGCAATAAACTTCAATGGAAAAAAAAAATAATAGTGGAGTTCAAAAAATATGGAATGACTAAACAAAGACATATTCGAAAAGAGATGATGTGAAAAAAAAAAGAAAAAAAGAAATTGCACCAAAAAACGAGGACGTAAATGAAAGAGAATAGCGGAGTACAAAAAATATAGAATGATCAAATATGGACTTTCAGGAAAAGCATATGAACAATCGAGGATGCAAATGAAAAAAAAAAGGAAGCTAAACAAAAACATGAATGGACCATTTAGGGGGCTCTGAAACAAAGTATATGAATAATAGAGGATCTGAGTGAGAAAAAGAAAAAACAAAGCTGGATGAAAAAAAAAAAGAGAAAAGGATGCAAATGAAAGAAAACAAGATGACAGGCCCAAAAAATATGGGGCTATTGTTCATGAACAGTAGAGAACTCGAGTGAAAAAGGAAAATAAAAAGCTGGATGAAAAAAAAAGAAGGATGTAAATGAAAGAAAACAAAAAAAGGGGATGGGTCCAAAAAATATGTGGGTTATTGTTCATGAATAATAGAGGACTCGAGTGAAAAAAAATAAAAAGCTGGATGAAAAAAGAAAGAAAGATGCAAATGAAAGAAAACAAAAAAAAAGGGACGGGTTCAAAAAATATAGGGTTACTGTTCATAAACAGTGTCCATGAACAATAACCCCAACTCGCTCTTTATATAATATAGAGTAACAAGGTAATTAGGAGATAAGGATATATATATAGATGTATATATTTTATTTTCATCATCGATATCCATAATTATATTTTAATTAATTCAATTCAAATATTTACGAAATCCTATTTAGGAAATAACTATCTCAATATAATTATTTTTATTTTTAAATCTAAAATTTAATTAAAAAATTTAATATCATAACCTACTAAACTCCGACTCCGTTGGTGAACTCATTATATTTTCTCGCATAAATTAAAGAATAAACGGAGAAAAGTCAAATATTGAAGCAGAGGATGTTTGAAAACAAAAAACAGATTGTTGCAAGGGTGCCCCTTCATCACGTGTCGTGGGAAACCAAAAAAAAAAAAATGTTTTGCTTTATTTATTTATTTTTTTGTTTTCTCTTTTAACGAGCGGTAAATCAGGTCCTTGAAATATGAATTTCTTTTTTAGGTAAAATCACAAATTTCAAAAATTCAAAAAATGTTTATGAGATTTGTAGCATTGTGAATTTTTATAGCACCGGGTTGAAGAACGCACATAAAAAATTAGGGGTATCACAATACCCTTTTCGGAGGGTTTTTCTAATATCGGAAACCCCTCAAAATTGCTTGGACAACCTAAGTGTAACTTCTCAAAGTTTCTTTGAGTTCTGACTAGATTATAACTTAATTATATAAAGTACTTTGCGCAGGCAGTTCTATAGTTATTGATTTCTTAACCCTAGACTTGGTGTTGCCTAGTCTCTCTTTTTTTTTTTTTTGGTATATAGTGAGATTCGAATCCGAGTCTACTACAAGAGGAGAGAGAGTGATGTCATTTAAGTTAAAACTCATTGGCACCTAGTCTCTCTTTCTCTTTCTCTCTCCCAAGACGCCTCTCTCTATCTCTCTGTGGCTCACTATCCCATCGAATTTCTCTTTATTGGTATGGTGGTTAAGTTCTCGATTATTCTTTCTTTTGTTTCTAATTTAACCTTAGAATGATGCTTATTTTTGTATTGAGAATAGGGTTTGTTGTTTTATGTGTGTGGATTAAGATTTGTAGGTGTGTTCATTCATCTACCATATCCTTATTGGTAAATCTTTTCCCTGTTTACCCTTTTGCATAATCTAGCATATCCTTAATGTCTTGCCTACCCACCAACGGTCGGTCGGTCTAGTGGATAGATTGTTAGACCCCTTAACTAATAATCTTAAATTCGAGTCCTGAGAATGGAATAGACTACATTCAAAGAGCCCTATCTCCAAAAAGGGATCTTAGTTGACTCGGGTCGAATTAGTTAAAATGAAATTTTAGATATCGGGTAATGGACCAAATCCAAATACACCAAAAAAAAAAAAAAGGGGGTCTTGCCTATCCTCTCCATGCCCTTGGATTTTGTTGGGGATGTCCTTCTAAAGTAGTCGTGGAATTGAAACTTTAGAGTATTGTTATGGTATAGACAATGAAAGTTTGAATTCTTGTACTCTACCAAATGTATCGCAACCTGATAACCTCATCGTAGTAGTTATGATAAGGGTTTGAAGAAGAGAACACATTTGTATTGTTTATCTTAATTCCAATGGGAAAGGTAGTGTCTGGAAAAGCAGAAAAATGTACTCAATGGAATAGGCATATTTTAAAAAATTATATTTAAATTAAATTACTTTAATTTATTTGGATCAATAACTTATCTTATGGGATTTATTAAATTCATATATAATATATATTTCACATATACACCCACACACATATTTTTATTATTCATTTTTTAAAATTGACGGTATTTACATATAAAAGTTCTGTTTAAAATAATTTTGTCTAATTCTTGTCAGATTAGTCGTGAAAAACTCTACAAAAATAATATTATTTTTGATAAAAATTCTGTATATTAGTAGTTTTGTTGCAAACAATAGATTTAGTTAATTAAAAATGTGCATCTTTTTTTGGTATATTATCGATCGATATTCAGAATTATATTCTGAGTAATCTGATTTGAGTATTATTGTGCTTATTTTATGGATAGTTCTCTAATTATAATTTTTTTCATGTTAAAATTTCAAGATTGAGAATTGGTTAAATGATTTAATATCTTTACCCATTAAGTTGACTATCCATCGATAAAAATAAATTTCTTTTTCAAAATATGGATTCGGTCTATATGCTTTCTTTACACATACCATTAAAGTTGTTAGTATATATTAAAAAAAAAAAAACTAATAATTGAAGTTTTACGAAAAGAAAAGGTTCCCGAATATCTTACGGGTCAAGCAACGGAAGTATCGGATGATCCTGAGCAGCCCATACGAATTCCTTGTCACTGGCCCATTTAGACTCGACCAAATCAACAGAAAAGCAAAATGGTGGTTTACAAAATACTAAGTTGGGCTGGGCCTCCCAATATGGGCTTAAGCACCCCCACACAATTTCTTGGAAGTCATCGGCCCATTTAGAATCATGACTAGCCCAACCTATTGAGGGAGAAAAAAGGGAAATGGACGTTGGAGGAAAGATAGAGAGATGGTTTTATTTTTTATTTTTTTATTTTTTTTTAATGATCAACTAGTATCCAGAGTCATATTCTGATTAATCTTATCTGAATATTGTTAGGTCCAATTTAGGAAAGAGCTCTCCCAACATAGTCTTTTATATTCCCAACTTTCAAGCCAAGATTTGGTTAAAAAATTTAGTATCATTGCGTACTAGACCAACTATTCGTTGATAGATAGAGAGATAGTGTGACCGGTAATATGAATGCCACTAGGCCTATTTTTTGTGCTTGACCACGAGTATTCAAAAATCCAATGAATCCGATTTGAGCAGTTGTGGGGTCTAAATTACAATTTGACTCTCCCAACACCTATTTTTTTTTTTTCATTTTTAAGATTTGAACTTAAAATCTTTGCTAAACAAGTTTAGTGTCCGCCATTAGATCTACATGTCGTTGGTCCATTGGGCCTATTTTAATAGTGTTACCTTCATCATTGCAGCATTCCACGTAATTGGGTGAAATTATTTCTTTTCTCTTTTAGAATTTTATAATAAAGCAAGCGTTTTATTTGTCAATGAACTATAACTTAACTTACATTATCTCATTCTTCTTAAAAATCTCGAATTTAAATTTTTTTATGTACAAAAAAAAAAGTGTCCTATTCAATCTATGAGCTCACTAATACAAGCAAGGGTGATTTTAGAATATCATCAATTTAAGTTCTTTACTCTCAAGTACAGACGAATTTTCTCTACTTCAATTTGAGAGTTCAATCTCAATTGACTCCTCAAGCTAATCTTTTGTCACATATTCAAAGTCTAAAATCATTCCTTTTATTTGCATTCCCACTTAGAAGAGCCAACTTTTTTTGATTGCACGATCAAAGTTCAAAGCTTCCTTGTCGGCGCCCACCGTTTTGGTTTTCCAAGGATGAGATGACTTATCCTCGCAACCTCCTCACAAGTGGCATAGCCTTTCGTAGTTAATACCTTGTTGGGAGGAGAAATTTTAAATTTTAATACAATGAATTTTAATTTTAAATTTTAAAATTAATTATTTGGAAGACAAATATAAAATAAAGAAAAAAAATATAAAAATAAAGTTTAAAAACAAAAATATATAAAATAAAACTAAAAAATAAAAATAATGAAAAAAGAGAAATAATAAAAAAAATATTCATAGAAAATTTTAAATTTTAATAATAATTTTTAAATTATTATATAGTTATATAAGGCAAAGTAACCCCACTGTGCGAATCTGAACAATGAAAAACAAATTTATTGGGAATACTTTTAAAAAACTTCAAAAAATTAATAAACATGACACCCACAACAAAACTGAAAATAAATAAAAAGATAATTATTTTATGTGATTAGATACCCTTTGCTTTATCCACGAGATACTCAAATTCTTCTATTACAAAAATAAATTAATATAACTGGTAATATCTAGTTTGAGAACACACAAATTCCCCTCCCCCCAAAAAAAAAACCTCATCATATAGCATATAGCCTCAAAGCGCTTCCCGTGACCCTTTATGCTAGACAATGTTTCTATTTTTTGTACTTAGTAGAGCTGAATACAAAAATATTTATAGATTTACTCCTTTTCCAATTAAATATAATTTGAAATAAAAAATACAATCCAAAACAACTTAGTAAAAAATACAAAAATTTCTATTCCTTAAAATATGAGCCATAGCCTCCCCGTGTTTTTATTTTATTTTTTATTTCTTTAATTAGAATTATATTTTAATTAATATGGTTTAAATGTTTATAGGGTTTTATTTAAAAAAATAATTCTTTTAATATAATATTTTTTTTATTTTTAAATTTTTAATTTTTAATTTAATTATTTACTCCTTTTTCCATGTTCTCAAGACCAAGAATGTAACTTGTCACCGTGTTGATCGTACGCCTATTTGGAATGAGGAAAGTTGTCAATTTCAATTTGTTAGGTTCGTGCATTCTGCAGAATATACTTGGTGGCTATTCAATACTTGAGAGCTTGACTTTTGAGGAGGAGCTATTATGCACGTTGAATTTTGATTTTTGAGGCAAGGATTTTTTTTTCCCTTTTTCCCTTTGGGTTTCAAACTATAACTCAAAAGAAAAAGTACAAATGAGCAGCAAACGAAATAAGGCTCTATGTGACTCTTTTTGGCCGGATCTAAGAAACGACCAAGTTGCAAAAGAACTCATTTATTTGTCTCTCGGGACAGGGATATATTTATATTATTTTTTTAAATTTAATTTTATTTAATTATATCTTATTATATCCGAAAAAAAGAATTCATTTGTTTCAAGGTAAATGATTTTTTTTTATTTATATAAGATTATGAAAATCATAAAAATATATATTTTCATAAATATTTGAATATTAGATTTTGAAAAAATATTTGAATAATAATGAGGAGTGTGAAAAAAAAAAAATAACAAAGAGCTACCAAAAAATAAAACTTCTGTCATCATTCATAATTAAATTGATATTATCCATTTTTTTTAAAAATCTTGAATTCAAATTTCTTTTATATAAAAAAATAAAAGAGGAGTGTGAAATTGACGAAAAATAACAATGACCCATCAACCAAGCATATATTCCACAAAACACTAACGATATCTGTGGGAGTTTTGAAGAGAAAAAAAAAAGTAAGGAAAGAAAAGAAAAAAAGAAAAAAAGTTATAATTTTCTTTCTATTTTATTTAAAAGTTTTATGAAAGGAAAAAAAAAACCTTATTGAGAATAAAAAATTTTACTTTCAACTTTTAAAGGATATATTTGGAATATAAAAAATATTTAACTCTAATATTTTTTCTCTCGTCCTTTTTTTTTTTCACTTTTGAAAGAGAAAAAATTTTAAATTTGAAGGGATTTTAAATCTCTCATTTTCTCTCGTATCTAAACTCCTAGAAAAAAGAAAAATTATAATTTTTTTTTCTAATTCTTTTTTTTCTCTAAATCTTTCCGTCCAAAAGAACCGTAAAAAAATGTCATAAGATAACAAGAGGGAGAAGGTTGGGCACATGAATTTCGGTATGATTGGGACGCTATATTCTACCGTCAAATATGGGATATTATGGATAGAAATTAATATGATAATATAAAATTTTAAAGATTCATTATTTTTCATTTAATATGATTTCAGAACTCTTTTTATAAAAAGAGTTACAAAAATATCTCTAGAATTTTTAGACTCTTTGTCCAAATTTGATGCAATTCATCAGCTGCTCTAATATCTAAATTTTTTATGATAAATATTTTCTTATTTTATAAGAATATTTTAAAAGGAAATAGATAATTGCAAAAAATTTAGAAAAATGATTTTCAATTTTAAAAACTAATTTCATTATCTAATTATGATGTCGTGATCTTGTGATTTAAAACTTTTTTTTTGGTTACTAGGTGAGGAAGGCCACTAACACCTAAAGGAAGCCATTCCCCTCATATCTCTAACAAGACAAGTGAGAACCTCCCGAGCAGGGATGAAGAACTCATGCAACCCTAAATCTCTTTTAGCTTCTATACGAGCTAGACGATCTGCATAAGTATTTTCTTCTCAAGAAACAAACAATACTTGTTGGATTTTTGCATGTTGAAGGAGATGTCAACATTCTCTTATAATCTGGACCTTCGGATGACATGCAGGCACCCTTTCGGTGAAGGAAGAAACTAAATCCATCAAGTTCGATTCAAGAATAACCGGTTGAAAGGATTTTCGTAATAAAAAATGAATCCCCTCTCCATCCCCCCAAAGCTCAACAGTAAAAGGATGAGCCACTCCAATATTAGCTATGAATCCACAAAACCAGATCCCAAATTCATCCCGTATGAGACCTCCTACACCTGGATTTCAAAGCTAATAAAAGATAACAACATTTTATCTAATTTAACTTTAAAAGGATTTTATTATTATTATTATTATTATTATTATTTTCAAGAAAAACAAGAAAGCCGGTGTCCCGCAGCAAAAGCTTGACCTTGTAGTGAGTGTTAGACTGGACAGGGCACTCATCAAGGGCCAATCCCCGAGGAAGGTTGAAAACTAGGTGGGAATGTTTCATAACACTACTATTCAAAGAAGATGACTTTTCACTTGACAACACCCAAAAAAGGAAAAAAAGAAAAGAAAAGGAATAAACCTTAGATTTAATGTTGGAAGAGGAAGAAGAGAGAGAAAAACTGAAATATCTAGAAAAAGAAGAAACCTTAGATTTAATGTTGGAAGAGGAAGAAGAGTGAGAAAAACTGAAATATCTTCAAAAGAGATGTGATACATTTGAACTTAAGATACAAGTTTCACATATTATGAGTTAGTACATAATTACTCATTCTAGCGGGGCTTACCCAAATCATATAAGATTTAATTAAATTTAACATAATTTTGAATATCGATAATTTATTTAAAAAAATTCAAAATAGAGACAAATATATGACATGGTATTTTTCTAAGATGTACATATTTTTTGGAAATAAAAATTGAGTATCATTTTTTTAATAAGAAAATATAATCAAATAAGATCAAATTAGAGAATGAAAATTGGAAGTGAAGAGACTCTACCGCCTAACTGTCCCTGAGGGATGAATATCAATGTCTTACCAATCAGAATAAATAAATACTATGAAGATTATAAAATTAAGACTCACGATTTTTGTTTTTAAATTGTAATTAAGTACAATATACCATATTAGTGATACTTTTTGAGTTAAATGAAAATTTCCATGTGTATTGCATTGTAACAACATATAAGATGTTATTCCAATTTTACAACTAAAAACACATATCAAATTAGTATTTGCTTATTTTCTTTTTGTTAAAAATGGTTGAATATGGCTCTATTACCATATTAAAAAATTTGGACATTGGAAATATTATAATAATATGAAACAAAGAAAATCATTCTCAAAATCAAATCAATCATTAATTTATTTTAATATATAATATTTTTTTAATAACTAATTTTATTTTGATATATTATATTTTCTAATATTTCCTCTCAAAGTTAAGACGGTATAATAGAAACCACTTAACTTAAAAGAGTCAAGATACCACATAGGGGCCATGACAAAAAATTTCTGATAAGAACGAGAGAATTTGATAAAAGTAACAACAAAAACTCTAATAAGAATAGTAATAAAAAGATTCTAATAAAATTTAGTTAATACCATTGGGATCAACTTGAAAGATAGTAAAATTTGATATATATTAAATGATTATCGGATACCAAATTCTTTTGTGTTAAGTGATCAGATACTCTACTCTCTTAATTAGAGATTTTGAATTCGAGTTCAGGAAATAGAGAAAAAGGATTTGAAAGAGTCAATCTCTTAGTGGGCCCTACAGTACTCGGACCAGATTAATTAGGTAAAGTCTGGATACTGATTGATGAAAATAAAAAATTGACTATCGGATGATCGGACGAGGGACAAAGAGAAAAAATGAAATTGTCACGTCCCGATTCTCGGATTGACCACAGGACAATCGTCGCGTTGTCTCGGTACACAGACAGAATAACCCCATATATGGGACTCCGCAAGACTACATAACAGTACAATAAATCTTTTAATACACAAATCCATCAAAAATAAGAAAACATATAGACAACACAAATGCCAAGGACCCATCCGGTCCATCCCTGTACACACAAGCATGCGTTGGCACACACATTTGGGAAGGGGATTCCTGTACATGCATGCATGCAGTGTGGCCATCCTAGCCATTCCAGAATTCTCAATACAAATAAAATATTCCAAAGATATTCCAAAATCAAAATAAATGAAGTCCCAAATCATAGTCGTGAGATTTTACTAATACTTGTCTGAAGAAAACAATCCAGTACCAGTAAAGTCCAAACGGTATGAGATGTACAGAATTTCATGAATCCGAAAGTCGATATCGAAGTCAAATATTTCAATACAAATGTCCCAGATAAATAGTAAGCTTTTATCAAAATAGAATTTAAACGAAAATGAACAAGTTTCAATATAAACGATGTAAGGATTCCACAAATATTTACTCCTATATACGAAACAAATATCGATTAAATTCATACAAAAAGTTATACAAGTTTTCTCTTCTATGGATTTCAGATCAAATCAAAATAAACTCTATATCACTAGAATACCTAAATGAGTCAGCACAATAATCCTTCACAAGCTCCAATTGCTGTCACAGACCTAAGCTTCCTCTGAAAGATTTCAAAGAGAAGGATCAGTATTGAGAATACTCAGTGAGTGTATATCATGTTATGAAAATAAATAAGGGATGATTGTGGATATGTCAAATAATTTTTTCAAACTCATAATTTCAAATTATAAAGAGCAAGGTATATCATCAAGTGTTAAATATAAATCAAGAATTAAAAAAAAATCATATTTTTACTTATTATATGCTTTCAATATTACATCTTGTTTTCCACAAATCATGAAGTTGCCGAAACCTTTCGACTAAAGGTTTGGCTCCGACCAATAGTGAAACAACAAAAGAGTTTTCATTTAATGTCAATCACATACATATACATATATCCTAACCTTGGCTTTGGCTCGGATCTCCCCTGGGGTGTAACCAAGCTAGTCCGAAGGGAGGGTTTCGAAAGCACCTCTCGAGCGCAGCTACCTCCTCAACCAAATAAACACCCAACCACGACACCCCGTCGGGTCGCACCGTGGAGGGAATGATTATAGTCATTTACCATGCACATAACACCGTTTCGCAATATCATAGTTTGAAATTAACGTGCCAACAATGATTCAAACAATTCTCATTTCTAAATTTCAATTCAAACCATATTCAACATAATTCAAATAATGTGGCACATTATTTCCATTTCAAACACATTGATGCATATTTCAACTGTAATCTCATTTTCGGAGCATTCCATAATCAAAAAACAATTGAATATCAATTATAAAAATATTTATAAAATCATTATAAAATATTTTCTCATTTAAAATCATAAACATGTATCCACTTACCTCTAGGGAGGGTATACACTCCTAATTCCGTAATTGAATCCAAGGTAACCCTTCTCAACCTTCAAATGTGTTATCTTATACCACAATTTCATTATTAGTTCATCCCAAATTCTAGATTTTATTAATTTTTCTATATTTAGCATATATCTAATTCTTCAATTTCATGAACCAAGATTCTCATTTCATCATTTCAAAATCATTTGCATCACTAATGACCTTAGATTCCCAATATTCCTTAATTTTTTTTCCTAATTTCTAACAGTTTTCTCAATTTCTCCCGAATTTTACACAACCTTAATTTTTCCGATTCATGATTCAACATACTTTCAAGATATGTACAAGTCTTCTCACCCTAAATGAACCATAAGTTCATTCAATTATCAAAAGGATCAGAAATCCCCTCACCTAGGGTTTTTTTCACTGTTCGCAGCCCTTGACCGAGTGCCTTCTCAGTTCAATCCGGGACCTGCAGTACTTCTAAACTGAAACAAAGTTTAGTAATTAGACTTAAATTACCAAGAGAATCAAAACCCTAAAGCTATGGTTAGAGACAACCCTTACCTGCGCAGAGAAGAAATCGCAGGAGCTGCGACCTAGGGTTTCTGATAGTGATGCTATTGCCAGCTTGGAGCCTTTGTGAAGATTGCAGAAGGAGGTTGTAGCGGTAGAGCAGCGCCGCGCGAGCGAGGGAGAGGAGCAGTGGGTTGTCACGTGCACGCGAGAGAGAGAAAGAGAGGAAGGCTAGCAGTTGCGCGCGGTGGTGACAATCGGAGAAAGGCGTCAGCTGTGAGAGGTAGAGAGAGATGATAAAGAGGGAGAGAGGGGCAGTGAACGACGAAGAGTGAGCGAAAATTCTAGAGAGAAACAAAGAGTGAGATAGAGAGAGACAGAGAGGGGGGTCAGCCAGGTGGTGGTGGTTGGTGGAGTCACCGGTAAGCGGCAGAGAGTGGCGAGAGAGGGAAGAGCGCGGCGGAGGAGAAATCGAGAGAGAGTGATTCGGGAAAGAAAGTGAGAGAGACGAAGAGAGGGAGAGATTCGAATATGGTCTCTAACCCTAATCGAAATGGAGGAAGGGGAGGTGCAGCGTTTCCTCTCTCTTTTTTTTTAATATATATATAAATAAATAAATAATTAATTAAATAAATATTCATATATATGTTTATACCCACTTTTCACTAAATTTTAAATTTTATAAAAATATGATTCATTACAAATCGCGGACACGACATTTTAAATATATCAAAAATTTCAATTTAATACCCCAAAATTAAAAATCAATATAATTTAAACTTTTTTTTTCTTTATATTAGAAAGATATTTAACAAAATTTCTAACACAGGATTTTTGGTATTACAGAAACTATTGTAGAGATTCAAATGACTGTTGCAGAGGTTTTTGGTGACGTATGAGAAGGTTTTGGGAGTTTTAATTCTTACCTTTCGAAGAGGAAAATTGTTTAGTATATATCAAATGGTTACTAGATGACCTAATTAATAACATTGAATTTAAATAAAATATCTAAAAAATCTAATTCTTTATATAAAGGGAACTTTAATACCATATTAAAAATAATTGAACAAAACCCTGATACCACATTAAAAAATTTGGACGTTAAAAATAATATAATAATATAAAATCTTAATAATCTATTATTTCATTAAAATATTACAATAAATTGGATTTATATAAAAAACTCATTTTTTGAAATATATAAAAATAAAGAAAATCAAATATTTTTAAAATCAAAATAATTGTTGATTTATTTTAATACATAATATTGTTTTAATAATTGATTTGATTTTAATACATAATATTTTCTAACACTTTTCATGTCCAAAATTACAATTTTTTCTCTCCCTATCTCTATCTCTTTTTTTTTTTTTTTTTTTTTTTTTTTTATAATAAATTGATTGAGAGGATTATGCCCTTTTTTTAATAACTAGTGTATAAAGTTTTGAAATTTCAGCAGTTTCAGGTACCATGAGGCCAAATGGCCACCGGTCCTTAAATTACAAGTCTCCAACAGTTACAATTAACTTTTGATGGGAATAGCTTTCAGAGAGATGGACTTTTGCACAGTGAACCTAAACCTCTCCTCCATGCTTATATCCTCTGCTTTGACTCCATCTTCAAGCCTCCAATTGAAAGAGTGAAGAAGAGACCCCAACACCAAATGCAACATTCGATTCGCCAAAGGCATTCCAGGACAAATTCTCCTCCCCGAACCAAAAGGAAGTAACTCGAAATCCTGTCTTCTACCATCAATATTTTGAACCTCATTCAGAAACCTCTCAGGCACAAAATCATTTGGATTACTCCAAACTTTAGGATCTCTTCCGATAGCCCAAACATTCACTAGTACTTGTGCATTTTTGGGCACGGTGTAACCGGCAATTTGAACGTCGTCTTCAGCTCTGTGCACTAGAAATGGAACTGCTGGGTGCACCCTAAAAGTTTCTTTGACTAGTGCATTCAAGTATGGAAGTTTTGAAATATCAGACTCTTGAAGAACTTGTCTATCTTTGCCAATGACCTGTTCTAGCTCCGCTCGAGCTTTTGATAATATTTTCGGATTTCGTAATGCTTCTGTGATTGCCCATTCTACTGTACTTGATGTTGTTTCAGCTCCAGCTATGAACAAATCCTGTTTCGAATCCCAAACTTGTGAGACAAGTGTTCTAATATAATAATTACAAATATTTATATGTATATTTCACCAATTGATCATGACTAAATGAAGGCTGATGCGAAATCAGAACCACCTCATCAACTCACAAAAGGAAGCTTAAGCTTACGTGCATGAAAGAAAGAATAAAGGATTGGCACTAACCACAAGCAAATGTTTGATATCATGAAGACTAAACTCTGTGCCATTTTCTTTGTGAAACTTCAAAAAAGCATCGATCACATCTTTCCCCTCCAAATATTTATTGAATTGCAACCTTTGATTGATAATACCCTCAAAAACTGCAATTATTCTCTCTGCATTAAACTTTGTAGCTCGGCGGATGCCTTGGGGGTCAAGAACACCAAGTATGGGGTAGTAGTCAACAGAGTTTGGCCTTCCAATTTGCTCTGAGGCAGCCCACACAAGCTCCTTGAATTCATAGGCCCTTTTAGAGTGATAACTAGCTAAATCGATCGAAAAAAGGGTGTTCGATAAAAGATTTAGAGATGTTGTGAAGGCCACTTGACCTACGTCAACAGCCTGGCCTTTATCACAACAACTTTGGACATAGTCGAGTAATTCTTGTACCTTTTTTTGACGTAGGCCGACTCTGGTTTCAACTTTTTGCAAACTAAATATTTCTGAATTGCAGATCTTTCTAAATACACGCCATTTTGAATGGGGTTGCAACCAAATCATGGAACCATTGTAATGGTCAAGGGCACGAACAGCATCGGGGGTGGGTCGACCGGATAAGATTTTATCTTGTGTTTGGAGAACCTCTTTTGCAAGTTTAGGAGTTGAAGTGACAATAATGGTCATGTTCCCTTGCTTGAAAGACATTATTGGACCATAGGTTTTGGAGAGTTTTGCAAGTGCTTGGTGGGGTATCCTAGAGAGGTCAGTATAGTTTTGTATGATGGAAAGTAGGCTAATCCTTGGTGGGAGTCTCTTTGCGCTCAATGAATTCTTTTTTTGGCCCAACTTGAGGACATGAATGCAAGTGAAAATGAAAGAAAGAAAAATGAGAAATGCTGTGTAGGCCATTGTATAGCCTCTTCCTCAGCACCCCAACAATTCCTTGCAATGATATGCTCGCTCTATGGATACAAAGAGAATGTGATAGAACGTATACATATATATAATATGAATTTGGCGAGTCAACATTTGGTCTTTTTTTTTTTTTGGTTTTCCGTTTTTCTCTTTCTTCGAACTTTCCAACTACATTCTACAAAAAATTTTCAATACTAATATTTCCCATTTTGAAAACATTTCTTATTTCTGAAACATTTCAACATATAGTTAGAGAGTTTTAATACTTTTTACTAGACTAACTATCCGTTGGTATGATCTATTATTTCCATCTCTCTCCAGATTCGGTGCAACTCATTAGATGGTCTAATAGCTAATATATATATATATATATATATATATTATTTTAAAAGAATATTTCAAGAGGAAATAGATAACTGCAAAAATTTTAGAAAAATAATTTTCGATTTCAAAAAACCAATTTCATTAGGTTATTAAGACGTTGTGATCTCGTGTTTCAAAATTAATAAAAGATGACAACATTTTATCTAATTTTTCTTTAAAAGGGATTTTTTTTTTCCAAAACGAAATAAGCAAAGCCAAATGATCACATCTCAAGAAAAAGAAGAAAGCCAGAATATGTGTCCCGCACCGGAAGCTTGACCATGAGTGAGTGTTGGACTGTATAGGGCCCCTCATAGAGGGCCTATCCCTGAGGAAGGTTGAAAACTAAAAGGGTATGTTTTATGACTCAACTATTCAAAGAAGATGGCTTTTGACAAAACAACCAAAAAATAAAAAAAGAAAAGAAAAGAAAAGACAATATATTTATTTATAATTCAAATCAAACATATTCTAGTCTTGATTACACTTATAAATAATTTTTTACTTGTAAGTCATTTTGGAAATAAGTAGTTAAATTATTTTTAATAATTTCAAGTCTTTCTTGAAAAATATTGAAAAGTAACTTATGTGTTCAAATAAAATTAAAGATATATCGTCAATTAAAATTAATTAATTTTTAATTTTTAAAAATAAAAATATATTACAAGTGGTGGCATATACAATAGTGTGTGAAAGATGAGAGAATGTGAAAAAAATAATGTATTTCTAGATTTCCTTTTGAGAAATACCTTGGAGCTTTCATAATTTTTCTTTATTGTTTTGAAATTCGTGAGAGGATGTACAATGGTATTTAGATTTAGATGAATCCTCAAACAAGTTATTATTATCTGTATCAATTTATTTTCTTAATAAAAAATTTATATTTCCAAGTAAAAAGGGTTGAATGACATAAAATAAAATAATTGTACGCCGTTATTTATTTTTAAAATGATAATTGTGTTTATTAATTTTTAGGCATTTTTCAGATTTTTTGCTAGATCGGAGATTGAAAAGTTTGAAAGAGTGTAATGTACCAGTAGATTGAACCAATTAAATAGGAGATTGAAAAGTTTTATGATGCTGTATACATAAATATTGAATTTGCCAAAATGTTATAAAAAAATCATATTAACCAATAAAAATTAGATATTATATCAAATCAGATAAAATCATGATTATTTTTTCAATTTCAATTTATTCAAATTTCAAAATGTTAAAAAACATTGAAATATTAAATAACGACTACTTATATCACATTTCCCTCTATTAATTAAACCTTTTTTTTGTCTTTTGACTTGGTCATCACTCGGTATCTAAAGTTTTATCCTGATTAATTCAGATCGACTTACTGTCAGATCTATAAATAGAGAGAAATCTCTCAACTCAATTATTTTTATACTATCACAAGAACTTAAACTCGAATCCATAAGAACAAAAGACAGAGTCATTCTCGTTGCACCCAACCCACGTTAGTATTAAACCTTATCTATATAACTCTTCCGTCCCCTCATTCATTTCTATCACTCACATCTTGCCCCATTCTTGAGCCTCCCTAACTCATATCTCTATTTTTTTACCCTTTTGTTTCTTACTTCTTCCCATTGTTTCAAGTAATTGAGCTTATCATTATTATTTTTTACTTTTATAATACTAAATAATTATTTATTATGATAATATAATTATACTATTCAATTGAATGAATCAAATTAGTTAAATTACAGACCAATTAGCTTGTCGGTTTAAAATTTTATATTTTTAAGATAAATTACGTACATCTGGTAATTATTTTGGAACTGATTAAATCTGATTCGAATCAAATTGGATCTTTAAGAGATAAAACTCGAATGTAAAACCTTGTTTAGGGAATTCCAGCACTATCTGTGTTGGCTAAAATTTTATATTTTATAATTTTGAAAACACCATATAATAACTAGAGTTAATTAAATTAGAATAATGTGAGGTGGAAGAGTCCTATAAGACGCACATAAAAGCAACAAACGTCAATGATCCCTCCACTTCATTCCCCCCATGAAAGAAAGGAAAAGAAAATTTCTAACTCTTCACCCCAAGCAAGTTCTCCTCTCCCTTAGTAAAGTTAATCAATATGACGGCCAATTAATATTATTTTTTTTTCACTGATTTTTGATGATTATTTTCCACTTCAACTACTCTTTTTACGTTGTCAAGCTAAAGGGTCACTTCCCATTACTGTTATCAGTGTTTGGCTGATACAAGAAAAGGGGAGTGTGAAATTGAAGAAAAATAGCGACGACCCACCAACCAAGCATGTGTCCCACAAAACACTATAGGCTCACAAGATGACAAAAGGGAGATGGTTGGGCACATGAATTTCCTGTTAGATTATGTCGCCATATTCTACATACATGTCGACGAGGGATATTATAGATGAAAATTAATATAATAATATAAAAATTCGGTCATCTATTATTATTATTTTTTTACTTGATTATCGATATTTAGAATCATATTTTAAATAATCTGATTTGAGTTACGTTCGGACTCAAATTATAAAAGTTTTTCCTACGTAATTTTTTTCTATTTTCATGACTCGAGCCTGAAATCATAGTTAAGAGATTTTAGTACTCTTTTCACTAAACTAACTATTCATTGGTATGATCTATTATTTCAAAACATCTCTATCCAGATTCGGTGCAACTCATTAGATGGTCTAATAGCTGATATATATATATATATTATTTTATAAGAATATTTCAAGAGGAAATAGATAACTGCAAAAATTTTAGAAAAGTAATTTTCGATTTCAAAAAACCAATTTCATTAGGTTATTAAGACGTTGTGATCTCGTGTTTCAAAATTAATAAAAGATGACAACATTTTATCAAATTTTTCTTTAAAAGGGTTTTTTTTTTTTTTCCTCAAAACAAAATAAGCAAAGCCAAATGACCATATCTCAAGAAAAAGAAGAAAGCCAGAATATGTGTCCCGCACCGGAAGCTTGACCATGAGTGAGTGTTGGACTGTATAGGGCACCTCATAGAGGGCCTATCCCTGAGGAAGGTTGAAAACTAAAAGGGTATGTTTTTTTTTTTTTTTTTTTTTTTTTTTTTTTTTTTTTCACCCAAGAAAGAAAAAAAAAAAACTAAAAGGGTATGTTTTATGACTCAACTATTCAAAGATGGCTTTTGACATAACAACAACCAAAAAGAAAAAAAAGGGAAAGAAATTATATTTATTTATAATTCAAATCAAACATATTCTAATCTTGATTACACACTTATAAATAGTTTTTACTTGTAAGTCATTTTGAAAATAAATAGTTAAATTATTTTTTATAATTTCAAGTGTTTCTTGAAAAATATTGAAAAGTAACTTATGTGTTCAAATAAAAGTAAAGATATATTGTCAATTAAACTTAATTAATTTTTTAATTTTTAAAATTAAAGACAGATTGCAAGTGGTGGCATATACAATGGTGTGTGAAAGATGAGAGAATGTGAAAAAAATAATGTATTGCTAGATTTCTTTTTGAGAAATACCTTGGAGCTTTCATAATTTTTTTTTATTCTTTTGAAGGGTAAACAGAATTTTCTAAAATTTGTGAGAGGGTGTATAATGGTCTGTAGATTTAGATGAATCCTCAAAACAAGTTATTATTATCTGTATCAATTCATTTTCATAATAAAAAAATTTATATTTCCAAGTAAAAAGGGTTGAATGACATAAAATAAAATAATTGTACCACTTTATTTATTTTTAATATGATAATTGTGTTTATTAATTTTTAGGCATTTTCAGATTTTTGCTAGAGCCGACATCTTGTATGAATCCAAGTCAGGAAAAGTCTTTGGTCAATGTCAATAATATTTTTGCAATTGTGAGCTAGTTGCAAGGCGTTGGTCCACTTGTGCACTAATAATAGAGACCTGAGCAAACCAACTTTTGGTAGATGATTGTTGAATGGTACCCAATCAGTTGTGTTTTTGATTTTCTTTTATTTTTTTTTTTAATTTTAAATCTTGAACTTGATCTATCGCTCAGTATTTAGAGTTTCGCTCTAATTAATTTGGATAGAGTCGCTATCAGATCCTTTTAAGGAGAGGCTTTTTTAAAGTGATTTTTTCTATTACTAAGGAAAGTCAAATATGAATTAAGAGATTGTAGCGTCCAACCAGGCGAACCAAATGTTGGTGACCCAATCAAATCTTGATCATCAGGTAAATATGGTTCAGATTTGATTTTTCAAAAGTTAAAAATTGACTCTTTTCCTGGTGATAATGTCCAAAATGTGGTCTGTCTTTTTCCTATAATAATCCAAATTTAATCATTGTAGGTGAGCAAGACCAAGTCTAAAAAACACTTGGGTCTAGTCTTTGATTTGAGACATTTTGGTTAAAAGCTTAATAATAAAAATCCACCAAGCTAAACCTTTTTTTTTTTTTAACACAATGAGGCTCGAATTCAAATCTAAGAGGCGAGTGGTGTCACTTGAGTTGAAACTCATTAGCCTATTAAGTTTTACAACTTCAATCACCAAAACTCCCACATGAAGTTGCTTATGTGTTATACTCAATTATTAAAAGAGGTAAAACATTTAATGGACAAGAAGATGGATTATTGCAGAACCTCCATCAATGGAAGATAGGAAGTCTGCTACTAACCTTGGGTTGGTAGGTAGTAAATCAAGTAGAAAGAATGAGCGAAGAGAGAAGAAAGAGAGAATTGTGAGAGAGAGAGAGAGAGAGAGATTCAATCAACCAGTCTTATTCCTCTTCTTACAATTACAGTTTTTATACACTTCTTGTTCAACTATTCTAACAACTTTCAGTTTACTGTTGAGTTAACCAACTAACCTCCTAACAGTTTTAACTTCCTACACTCTAACTTCTCAACTAGCTGGTAGCTTCCAACTCCTTAAGTTGCTCTTCCTGCAATTTATTACAACATTCTCCCCTTTTAGGGAATCCTTGTCCTCAATGATTAAAGGATGGAAATTGAGTACGAATGAAATCCAAATCCTCCCATGTTGTTTCTTCAAAATTGAGGTTCACCCATTTAATCAAGACTTGAGTCACCGAATTATTGTTTCTCTAAATAACACGCCTTTTAAGCATCGCTTCTGGCTCTACAAGAGCTTGTTTATCAATACCAATTAGAGGTAAGGTAGGCATTGGAGACTGATTGGGACCTATCTTCTTCTTCAAGAGTGATACATGAAATATGTGATGAATTTTTGACTCCGATGGTAATTGTAGTTTATAGGCACCTTTCCTATTTTTGTTATTACCTTAAATGGTCCATAGAACTTAGAGGATAACTTCATTTGTTTTTGTAGCTCAATAGATTGTTGTCTATATGGCTGTAACTTCAAATATACCGTGTCTCCATTCTGAAACTCCCTTTTTGATCTCTTCTGGTCTGCATAAAACTTCATTCTGTTATATGCCTTGGCTAAATGGTCCTTCAATATTTGAATCATGTCTTGTTTACTTCTTATAAACTCTCCAACAATAGGAGTTACTGTATCAGCATAAGGGCCTAAGGGAATATGCCTAAGTTGGTATCCATATAAGGCCTTAAAGGGAGTCATCTAAATATTACTGTGGAAGTTGGTATTATACTACCATTCAGCTAGATTTAACCACTTAAACCATGATGCAGGTCTGTCCGCTGTCATATATTGTAAGTAACACTCTAAACATTGATTTAATCTTTCACTCTGTCCATCAGTTTGAGGATGATAGACACTGCTAAGTTTTAACTTAGTGTCTATGAGTTTGAATATCTCTTGCCAAAACAAGTTGATGAAAATTTTGTCTCGATCTGAAATGATAGAATTAGGAAGGCTATGCGATTCGAAGATGTTATCTAGAAATAATTGAGATACTTTGGCAACAGTGAAGGGGTGTTGTAGAGCTATAAAATGACTAAACTTAGTAAGTTGTTTATAACCACTAAGATGGTATTAAAGTCTTGAGAATTAGGTAACCCCTCAATGAAAACCATAGTGATTTGTGACCATATTTGAGTTGGAATGGGTAAAGGCTGTAAAAGTCTTGGATAAGGGGTGTTTTCGTGCTTATTTCTTTGGCAAATATCATATTCTTGAACTAGTTTATTGATTGTGTTCTTCATTAGGGGCTAGTAGAATACTGCCTTAGCTCTCTGCAATGTGTCTTGTTGACCAGAGTGACCTCTTGTAGCTGAGTTATGCATTTGTTGAATAATCTTCTCTCTGAGTTGAATCCTACTACCCACCACAATTTTCTTTCTATACTTCAAGATCCCATCCTGATACTAAAATTTTGAATTGCAATCAGGTTGAAGAGTGAGTTGGGCTATTAGCTTTTGACAATATTCATCACCCTCATAACATTGCAACATGTCTAGAATCCACTTGGGCTGAATTGCAGAGACTATTGTAAACTGTGAAGATCCTTCTTCTTGAGATTCCATTCTTGAAAGTGCATCTGCAACTTTATTCTCAACACCTTTTTTTGTACTGGATCTCATAGTCCAAACCAAGTAATTTTGCTAACTATTTATGCTTCAAAGAGTTTGTAAGCTTCTGATCTAGCAAGTATTTGAGACTTTGGTGGTTTGTTTTAATTATGAAATGGTAACCCAATAGATAATGTTTCCATTTTGAGATTGTCATAACCACAACAATTAGTTCTTTTTTATATATTGACAGTCCTTTACCTTTAGTCCACAGAGCCTTGCTTAAATAAGCTATAGGATGGTCATCTTGCATCAGTACTGCTCCTATTCCTTGAGAGCATTCATCTATTTTTATAACAAAAGTTTTGGAGAAGTTTAACAACCTCATCACGCTGGGGGGGCTGTGCTCATGGCCATTTTCAGTTGGTAGAAGTCTTTCTTAGTATCATCACTCTAATAGAAATTATCCTTTTTTCAAAAGATCATTCAAAGGTCTAACTATTATGCCATAATCCTTCACAAACTTCCTATAATAAACTGTTAAACCTAAGAATCCTCTTAATACCTTAACCGAAGTTGGAGTAGGCTAGGAGATCATGCATTCTACCTTATGATTATCCATTTTAACTCATTCTTTTGTGACCACATGTCCTAAATACTCCACCTAATTTTGTGTAAATGTGCATTTGGATAGTTTAACAAAGAGTTGGCATTGCCTTAGTGTACTTAAGACTATCCTGAGGTCCTGAGCATAAGCTTCAATATCTGGACTGTAAATCAAGATATCATCAAAAAATATTAGGACAAATTTCCTTAAGTAAGGCTGAAAAATGTGGTTTATCAATGCTTGGAAGGTGGCAGGAGCATTGGTCAGCACAAATGGCATGACTAAGAACTTAAAATACCTATGGTGTGTTTGGAAGGTTGTCTTCTCTACATCAGAGGGCTTAACTCTGATCTGATGATACCTTGCCCTCAGATCTATTTTGGAGAAGATTTTAAAGCCATGTAATTCATCAAGCAATTTATCTATGTTTGGTATGGGGTACCTATCTTTGATTGTCAATTGATTTAGTTGCCTATAATCCACACAGAAACGCCAAGTTTCATCTTTTTTCTTTACTAAGAGTACTGTTGATGCAAATGGACTAATGCTTGGTCTAACAATCCCATTTTGGTGCATTCCTGCACCTGTCTTTGAATCTCTGATTTCTAGGAGTGTGGGTATCTATAAGGTTTGTTGAGAGTCTGGCTTGAGAGGGATTGAATGGTCATGATGTCTTTTTGGAGGAAGAGATGTTGGTGTGGAAACACTTCTTCAAATTCAGACAAGACTACAAAAATGATCTAGGTGTTTTGGTTTGTTGGAAATCACTATGGATATCTAAGGTTATACAGCTCTATAGTTATTATTGTTTGAAGATTTTTGTATCTTTGCCTCCGATCAACTTCATCATTGGATAATCCACCCTACCTTCCAATACCACTTCATTTCCCTCATTAAAAAGTTTGACTTCTAATTTCTTACAATCAAAGGTGATGGGACTGTAATTGTATATCCAGTCTACCCCCAATATCACATCCCATCTCCCTAAAGTGATAACTCTGAGATCAAAAGAGAAAGTGTATTTTCTGAATAATCAATTTCACACTATTAACTTTTGTAGTGCTGGTAATGATGCTACTATCAGCTATCTCTACTTGAAGTCTGGTAGTAAGTTCAATAGGTAGACTTAGTCGTGTAACTACTTGACTATGTAGAAAGCTATTAGAACTTCATGTATCCACTAAGATAGTTATATCTAGTCCTCCTAAGTTCCCTTGCAGAGCTATAGTTTGTCTATGAATTAAATAAGATAGAGCACATAGAGATACCTGCATACTTTCTTTAGGTTCTATATATATTAGATCTCCTTTGGTTATTCCTTCATTGGAAGTGTCAATTTCTTCTTGGTCTTTCGCCACCATGATAAAATTGAGGTGTCTGAACCTGTATTTGTGTCCTAGAACAAATTTGTCACCGTATTTAAAACACAAATTATTGTTTCTTATGTATTAAAGTTCTTGGGATGATACTTTGGGCCAATTGTTTATGGGATTTACTTCTTCTGTTGCTGTTTTAGTCAAATTAGCTGTTGTCTGAGAAGAAGAATTAGAGCTTCTTGGATACTTGCCCCCTGTTTGGAATTCTGTAGAACTCCATTGTTTTTGAGTTCCAATTCTCCCTTTTCTTGTAATTTCCACAAATTATTCTTGTAAAGTTGCAACTTCAAAGGCTTGGAATAGTGTAAACGGTTTCATGAGTCTCAACATAGATTTGAGGTCTTCTTTTAACCAATTACTGAAACTAGAGATAAAATAAAACTTAGTTAGTTTGGGATTCCATTGGAGCATTACTGTTTATAGCTCTTCGAACCTCTCTTGATATTCGGCTAATGTTCGAGTTTGCTGCAATTTATTAAATTTCTCAATTTCATCTTGCAACTCTTTTTTTCTCAAATCTTTGGCATAGCATGTGTGAAAATTCAGTCCACCCAATGTCTGGTTTAACTATCTTCATTCCCTGAAGCCATGTTTCTATTCTCCCTTCTAGGTACATCTCTATGGTGTTGACCCAGGTATGTTCCAGAATTTGGTATACATTGAAGAATTTATTGTATTTTCTAAGCCACATTCTGGGGCTGTCCCCAGTAAATAAAGGAAGTTCAATTCTTGGAGGGTTAGGTAAGATTCCCCGATGGTTATCATCTCTTGTTAACAGCTGAGACTCACTTTCATATTTTGCCCTTACTTCCATTGGTGTAGGAAGAATAGGGGATTTAGATATTTTTTCTATTTCTTGTTCATCACCTTTGTCTTTATTGATTAACTTCACACTACAAACAAAAACCTTTAACAGCGGCCAAAAACCGTTGGTAAAGACCTTATTAGCCACTAGTAAAGGTTTTGAAATCTTCTCCAGCGGCCAAAATTTCAACTGGCTATATCAGCGCTACTAAAAGGTTTTACCAGTGGCCATAGCCACTGGCAAAGAATTGGACCTATGCCAGCGGCCAGCCTGGTCACTTGCATAGGTCTCAATTTTTCAGCGGCCAAGCTAGCCGTTGGTATAGACAAAGGCCTTTGCTAGCGGCCAGTCTGGTATAGACAAACTATGCTAGCGGTTAAGATCAATTAGCCGCTGGCATAGATGGATCCTTTACCAGCGGGTTACGAATCCGTTGGTATAGATCAATTATACTAGCGGTCAAAATGAACTGACCACTGGCATTGATAAGCTTTAGTAGTGGCTATATTAACCGTTAGTATTGATCTTCGTTTCTACCAGTTTAATGATAATGTGCAAAATGTTAAATTTATTGTTATTATTATGGGTTGATTTTGCATCGATTAATGTTCTAATAATTGATTTTATTGATTTTTATTTTTAAATAATTGGAATCAGAAGATTTGGATAAAATGATCTTAAAAAGGCAATTTAGAGATAAATGGAGCAAACATCTTATTGGGCCTATGAAAAAAAGAAGAAATTTGATTTTCTTTGTTTTAGTTAATTTAAGTAAAAATTTTATTTTAAATAAAATTATTTTAAGAATTAATTTTTATTTTCCTTATCGGAGGAGTTCTTATTTTGTTGGAAAAAGATTCCTTTTTTAAAAAGGAAATAAAAATATTGAAAACTCCTCTGGGGCGGCTGCATATTGAAGGCAAGAGGCACTATTCAAGTCTAATATACATACAACACACATTCCCAAGAAGGCTTGACGGCTGCTGCTGGGGTGCACTCCCTATTCACCTTCTCCTCTCCAAAAACATTTTTTTTCTTTTTTCTTTTTGTTTTTATTTTATTTTCTTTTGTTGAAAACTCACCATCATGAGTAGATAGTTTATTTTTCTGATTCAAGGAGAATTTTTATTCGATTGTCTTTACTGTGAGGTTAGGTGCTTAATTTAATTTATTGTCCTTTTAGTTCAAGTATTTGTTGATTCGTGATTTATTTACATGAAAAATTAGTATTGGTTAATCTGACAATTTAATTCAATATTAATTTTTTCTATTACTATCTAGAATTTCAGTGATCCGTAATTATCATGAATGAATGGTATAAGTAGCAACTAGGTTAATTTTGTTTATGGGTCTTTTACCGGTATTCATATTTAATCTACGGAATCAATTGAACAAAATTAAATAATTACGGCTATCCCAATTATTTGTATTTTGGTTTAACTGTTTTCACAAATCTTAATACTATCATTATATTGATATGGAACGTTATCGTGCCCAATCGATTAATGATGAATTTTGATTGGATGCTGGATTTGGTCAATTAATTTAGAAAAATATAAGATTTATTACGACTATCATAATGAATCTAAGGTTAAATGGTTGAATTGTAAAAAAAATATTTTTAACTAATGATCAGTGAAACAATTGAATGTGATGAACCCTTAGATCAAACTTTGGATAGATAGATTTTTTTTTTCAATATTTATTATTTTGTTTCTTATTTTTTAGTTGTTATTTTTAATTTAGGAATTTATTTGACAAACCCTCATTTTTATTTTTAACACTTAACTAAGAAATTAAATTCATTTAGTTCCATTGGGATTCGATCTAATACCACTATTGCTATAAATTTATTGCATTGGGAAATCAGTATTAATTTTGAGGGTTTTGACAACTCTCAAAATTTTGGCACCGTTGCCGGGGAACTATATTTGTTTCTTAGTTTGTGTTTTTTCACTTATTTATTGATTTTTGAAGAGAAAGAAAAGATAACAGATCGTCAAGGGACTCTGAAGGAGTTAGCTGCACCAATTTTGAACTAACAACCCTTATGTATCGAATACCCAACTCTTGAGGTATCATTTGAACTTATATCTGGTTTGATTCACTTACTTCCTATTTTTCATAATCTTCCAGGTGAGGATCCACATAAGCACTTGAAGAAATTTCACGTTGTTTGCTCTAGTATGAAACCCCAAGGTGTGACCAAAGATTAGATAAAATTGAGAGCCTTTCCTTTTTCTCTAAAGGACAAGACAAAAGATTGGTTATATTATTTACCCCCTAATTCGGTAAATATATGAAATGGAATGCAGAGATTATTTTTGAAGAAATTTTTTCCTACATCTAGAGCTGCTAACATCAGAAAGGAAATATGTGGGATTAGATAATTTAGTGGAGAGACATTATATGATTATTGGGAGAGATTCAAGCAATTCTGTGTTAGCTATCTGCATCATCAAATATCGGATCAGTTCTTGATTCAATATTTTTATGAAAAACTTCTACCCATGTATAGAAATATGATAGATACAGTTAATGAAGGAGTTTTGGTCAATAAAACACCAGAAGAAGCCAGACAGTTAATTTTAAATATGGAGAAAAATTCTCAACAATTTGGGATAAGAGTGGATGGAGCTACAAAACGGGTTAATGAGGTAAGTCACTCGAATTTTAAAAATCAAAATTTTGAACTAACTGCTTTGGTCCGTCAGTTGGCTATAGGACAATCATAGGTAGTTAGGGTTTGTTACATATGCTCAATTCCTGGACATCCTACGGCTATGTGTCCAATATTGTAAGAAAAATCTTTTCAACAAGTAAATGTCATAGGAGGATTTTCTGGTCACCCTCAACACATGTGTGATCATTTCTCCAACTATTACAATCTTGGATGGAGAGATCATTCAAACCTAAGTTAAGGGAACCAAGAAGGACAACCAATACATTCATCTCAATTTTTTAACAGACCATCACTAATACCTGCATAATTTTCTAATTCAGGTATGTCACTAGAAGCGACTAATAGTCAACAATTTCAATAGGAAACGAGAGATAGCATTCAAGAAACAAGGGCGAGTTTACAAAATTTGGGAAATCAAATCACTCAGCTAGCTACTTCGGTTAGAAATTTGGAGGCTCAAATTTCAGGAAATTTCCCTCACAAATGGTGGTGAATCCCAAGGAGAATGTTAGTGCAATACCATTGAGAAGTAAGAAGGAAGTTAATTCAAGTTCTACTTTATGTAAGAAGGTGGATGAAGGGAAGGATATGGACAATGAAGATGAACGCATGCATGAAAATTCAATCAAAGTAACATCTGAATCCTCTTTGTCTAACACTTCTAGTGCAATTGCACCACCTTTTCCTAACATGTTGGAGAATTTAGATAATGAAGTTAAGAACTTAAGAGGTGATGAAATAGGTAAAAATGTGTCTGATGTGATCCAGAGAACTTTACCCAAAAAGTGTGCCGATCCAGGTATGTTCACTCTTCATTGTGTTATTGATAAGAAAAAAATTGAGCATGCCATGTTAGATTTAGGAGCACCTGTAAATATCATGCCTTATTTAATTTATAGTGCTCTGAAATTAGGTCCCGTAAAGGAAACTGGAGTTGTTATTCAATTAGCTGACCATTCTTATGCTTATCCGAAGAGAATTGTTGAAAATGTTTTGGTGCAAGTTAACGAATTAATTTTTTCGACTGATTTTTACATCTTGAAAATGGAAGGAGACACAATCATTAATTTAGCTTCACTTCTATTTGGAAAATCATTCATGAAGATATCAAATATTAAAATAGATGTGGATGAGAGTACTCTCTTCGTCGAGTTCGACGGTGAGATTGTTAAATTTATTATTTTTGATCTTATGAATTATCCAAATGAATGTCAATCAATTTGTTTTGCTGATATTATTGATTTAATTGTGTAGAAAATTTATGAAGAAGAATATTTTGATTCGAATGCATAATTAGATATGGAAGGGAAGTTATATGAGTCTCCTAAGTTAAAATTGAAGCCTCCATGAAGAAAAAAAATGAAAAAAATATCGAGTATAAAGACGTTAAATAATTGCGATTGTTGGGAGACAACCCAATATTTTTTTTCCTTGAATTTGTTTAATTTGTTATTTGATTTCTTAATTAATTAGACATATTTGATTAGTGTCATTTGTTTCTTCTTTTAATTTTTGTAGGTGCTTAAGATGAAAAATTCTAAAGGTTGCATCAAGCCAAGAGATACTAAAGCAATTGAAAGAAAAAAAGAAGTGGGCAGAAGCAGTCACACCATTAGGGCATGATTAGACGGTTTTCAGATGGAAAAAAATTAGACAGAAATAGTCTTTGAGCTAAGAGATGATCACGCGGTTTTCACTAGTGAAATCATAATTTTGGATAGAAACAGTCTTGGCATTATCACGCGGTTTCAGGAGAGGAATAAATTTTTTTTTTTTGTAGAAGCACTCTCTCTCTTCCATATGATCATGCGGTTTTAAGAACTCTCATTTTCATCTTCACGGTTCAATCTTTTCAAAACCCTACGCGATCTCACCATCACCATAGAGGAGTTTTCTCTCTTCTCTATTTTTATTGTCTTATTTTTATATATTGCATTGGGTGATATTTTTTTGAACTTGCTGCGAATTTAAAATTGTGTTAGTTTTTTTGAGTTGCATGCTAGGTTTTTTTTTTTTTTTTTTTTTTTTTTTTTTTTTTTTTTGCAAACATTGAGGACAATGTAGAATTTAGGTGTGGGGGAAGATTTTATGCATCCATGTCATTTCTTCTATTTTTCTTGGAACTTCATACTCTTTTAATTTTTGTGTAAAAATAATTTTGAGTTAGTATACGTTGTTGATTTGAGTTGAAATACATGAATGAGACAAGTGTAATTAGTTATTTTTGGATAAAAATGTTTTAAACATCCCATTGACTTTGATAATTGAATTAGATGAAGATGTACAAAATTTGATATAACATTACACACTTTTGTGAGTTTTTAAACCTTAAGAGCATATCATCATATTTGGTCTAATCTTTCTTCATGAGTGTGCATCAATCGTAGTATATTTATTCTAGAACTTGCTTTACTATACTTTTCAAGACCACATTCATGAATTCAGACATTAATATGATGGGGGCAATTAGGTTTACACATTTTATCTATCTTAAAAAAGCATCCCCATGAATATTCACCCCTAGTAAACCCAATTGAGCGTTTATCCCTTTTTCTTTGTTTAAAACCACACAAATTTACACACAGTTTTCTTTTTGCGCTTAATCTTCTTTTTGGTCCTCATATCAAAGAAGCATGTGTTTAGAGTTTGAATGGGTGGTTATTTGTAAAGGGAATTGGATAATTTTATGTTGGGGATTATTTTTAGAGATTTATTCATACGATTTGGGGAGATTTGTGTATGCACTATATCTTCATTCATTCTCGAGTTTGTTATCTTAAAAAAAAAAGAAAGAAAAAAAAAGCAAAAAAAAATGAAAAAAATGAAAAAAAATTCTCAGAAAATTCAGATGAGGGAATTTGAAAAAAAGAAAAAAATAAGAAGAAGAAAAAAAAGAGTTCAGAAATTTGGATGAAGGAATGAGATGGTCTTGATTAGATATTTTTTTTATTTGAGTTGATTGTATTTCATGTTATGGGATGGATTTGATAATAGGAATATTTGTAATCTTTGACATGCTTCTTTGATATGCATTACATATCATATTTGTCTTCTATCCTACCTTTACTCAAGCCAAGTTGCAACCTTTGCAAAGACCTCCAAATTTTTGTTTTAAATTCATATATTCAATGGTGAATATTTGATTAATAAGCAAACTTATGATAATAACATGCTATGTTTTGATTTGAGAGACTATAGATAAATTCTCTAAATACTTTGAGAGCATAAAGTGATTTCCTTGTGAGGGTTTTGAATCTTGGTACATTAAATTCTTATGAAATTATTGAATCTGTTGGGATGTCTGTATTTTTTTTTAAAGGTTATGAAACTATAATCACTTGTTCTCTGAATTGTTATTTTGGTTTGAATGCTTCAATATGTGCTATTTGAAATTGTTGGATGATGAAATGAAGGAATGGAAGGAGTGAAGAGGAGAATAGTTGAATGATATTGGTATAGTGAATGCTTGAGGACAAGTATTGGTTTGGTGTAGGAGAATTTGATAATGTGTAAAATGTTAAATTTATTGTTATTATTATGGGTTGATTTTGCACTGATTAATATTCTAATAATTGATTTTATTGATTTTTATTTTTAGGTAATTGGAATCGAAAGATTTGGATAAAATGGGTTTAAAAAGTCATTTTGGAGCTAAATAGAGCAAATATCTTATTGGGCCTATAAAGAAAAAAAGAAATTTGATTTTTTTTTTTAATTTTAGTAAAAATTTTATTTTAGGTAAAATTATTTTAGGAGTTAATTTTTATTTTTCTTGTTAAATGAATCCTTATTTTATTGAAAAAAGATTACTTTTTCAAAAAGGAAATAAAAAAATATGAAAACTCCTCTGGGGCGGCTGCATATTGAAGGCAAGAGGCACTATTCACGTTTAATATATATACAACACACATTCCTAAGAAGGCTTGACGGCTGCTGGGGTGCACTCTCTATTCACCTTCTCCTCTCCAAAAACATTTTTTTTATTTTTCTTTTTATTTTTTTTTTTGTTGAAAACTCACCATTATGAGTGATTAGTTTATTTTTTTGATTCAAGGAGAATTTTTATTCGATTGTCTTCACTGTGAGGTTATGTACTTAATTTAATTTCTTACCATTTTAATTCAAGTATTCATTGATTTTTGATTTATTGATATGAAAAATTAGAATCGGTTAATCTGACAATTTAATTCAATAGTAATTTTTTCTATTACTATCCAGAATTTCAGTGATCCGTAATTATCATGAATGAATGGTATAAATAGTAACTAGGTTAATTTTATTTATGGGTCTTTTACCCGTATTCATATTTAATTTAGGGAATCAATGGAACAAAATTAAATAATTGCGACTATCCCAATTATTTGTATTTTAGTTTAACTGTTTTCACAAATCTTAATGTTATCATTATATTGATATGGAATGCTATCGTACCCAATCTATTAATAATAAGTTTTAATTGGATGCTGAGTTTGGTCAATTAATTTAGGAAAATATAAGATTTATTATGGCTATTTTAATGAATCTAAGGTTAAATACTTAAATTGTAAGAAAAATATTTTTAACCAATGATCAGTGAAACAATTGAATGCAATGAACCCTTGGATTAGAATTTGGGTAGATAGATTTTCTTTTAATATTTATTATTTTATTTCTTATTTTTTAGTTGTTATTTTTAATTTAAAAATTTATTTGACAAACCTTTATTTTTATTTTTAACACTTAACTAAGAAATTAAATTAATTTAGTTCCCTTGAAATTCGACTTGGTATCACTATTGCTATAAATTTATCGCATCAAGTAATCAGTATTAATTTTGAGGGTTTCAACAACCCGTTATTTAATTTTTCTGTCGGAAAAGCCCCATTAATACCAGCGATTTTGGAGGCCGCTTGTAAAAATAGCCGCTAGTATTTGTCACTTTTTTTTGTAGTGTCAAGATATAACAGAATCCAGCAACTGCACTAACCATGTAAGCATCTAACCTCTGACCTTGTTCCTCGATTTTCTGAGTTATTCCTTCTAGCTTTGTGTCAACATGTAGCCAAAATTTTTTGTGTTCATTGGTCAACTCCTGCATTCTGGCTTCGTACTTTCTGTTTTGCTCCTCATTAATCTTCTGTTGAGTACCTTCTACCATGGTTGATCCCTGAATTCTTCCGTCGAGAACCTGACTCTGATACCAAATTGTTACAACTTCAACCACCAAAACTCCCGCCTGAAGTTGCTTATGCGTTATACTGAAATATTAAAAGAGATAGAGCATTTAATGGACAAGAAGATGGATTACTGTAGAACCTCCATCGATGGAAGATTGGAAGTTTGCTACTAACCTTGGGTTGGTAGGTAGTAAATCAAGTAGAAAGAGTGGGAGAAGAGAGAGGAAAGAGAGAATTGAGAGAGAGAGAGAGAGAGATTCAATCAACCAAGTCTTATTCCTTTTCTCGCAATTATGGCTTTTATACACTTCTTGTTTAACTATTCTAACAACTTTCAGTATATCGTTGAGTTAACCAACCAACCTTCTAACAGTTTTGAGTTCTTACACTCTTAACTTCTCAACTAGCCATTAGCTTTCAACTCCTTAAGTTGCTCTAACTGTAGTCTGTTACATCAAGCTAGACTATAGGCTAAGCCATTTCCTTCTAAGCATGAACTATAGTAAATAAAAGCACACCAAGCTAGCCGCAAAACATAAGCAATAAACATTAGTTCTTTTGATGGAGATGGGTTTTACGCCATAAAGAGAAGGGAGACGATAGAAGTAGTAGTAGTTATTTACTTGAACCTATGTGGTTTTTGATCCAAGTTTCTTAAAAACCCTTTTCAGATAGTTCCCAAACCATTCTGGGTATCTAACATTTTCAACAATTATTGGTCCTTTTTTGGGAAAAGAACAAGTAAACCCTATTTGATCCTTGGTCCCTGCAGCACCCGTACAGTATAGGTGGATAATGTCAATTGTTGATCTCATGATCATTGTAGCCGGCCGGCTTATGTTTGGTTAAAGAGTGCAAATAAAGATGATTCAAATTGCAAGATGAAGCACCTAGGGAAGCTAAAATGTGCAGACAGGCTTGCCGTCTATACTCATGAGTTCAATTCAGGAGTAACTTGACTGTTGTGTAGGTTTAGTAGGGACCAGGAGGGCGTGAAATACCCCAAGCTTGTGGTGGCTAGTGGGTTAGTGCTGTGTAAAGGCGACCCTTGGGGGCCAAGGCGGGCCATGACCCCTCCTAAAATTTCAAAAATATTATACATATAATATATATAGGGTTTTTAAAAGGTCATAAGGGTAAATAAAGTATTTGGTCAATTACTATCTTTATGAGCCAAGAACTATCGAGGAGGACTATCAAGTAAGCATTTGCTCCATTTGATTAAGAAATATATTGATTTATATAGTATTACTTAGAAACAAATTATCAATTTTGGCTAATAATGAAGAACGCTTCATGAGACCCATGATTTATTGAAATTTGCAGATAAGGAACATGAATAATTATAATTTAAATCGTACATTTTTAAACTAAGATTTTGCAATATATGCATGTGCCTGGTACCGCGAAATCGACACATGCACACCAGTGACCATGAACTCAACCAATACATCCAAATCCAAATATTCCATACAGGGAAAATTTGACTGATACACTCATTCTGTGACAACCTTTTCCCCCATTTGGAGGAATAACAATAGACCAGATCTTACCACATAGCTTGTCGGAAGCTCAATGCCAACTGTACTTGCAGAACCAATACAAAGACACCTTATTCTGACTGGAACTACGTCTAGCTTCACAATTTTTCAAACATAATTCAATGCAGCACTTGGCAAATGCTGCGGAGAAAAATGGATCTTCTTCAATCCATCAAACTTCAAGCATCTCTAGTCCACCGTAGAACTAGAATAGAAAGTGCCCCATAATGATACTAGCATATTTCATTTTGAAGGCTGAAATCACTTTAAAATAACTAATATAGATGCAACCCAATGACCCAACAAGCTTATTTAGTGAACACTGGAACAACAATGGCCAAGAGTTCTCACAGCCATTCAGTCATCAGAAAAGAAAGAGAAAAATTACTGAACTTTAATTGGGATAGCTTTTAGTGGCATGGCTTTTTGTAAACTAAGCCCAAACTTTTCCCCCATGTCTATATCTCCGGATTTGGTATCTTCTTCGAGTTTCCAATCAAAAGAATGAAGAAGAGATGCCAAAATCAAATGCAACATCCTATGCGCCAACGAAATTCCAGGACAAATTCTCCTTCCTGTGCCGAAGGGAAGTAGCTCAAAGTCATGACCTTTGAAATCAATGTGATTTTGCTTTTCTAAGAACCTTTCGGGCTCAAAAGTATTTGGATTCGGCCATATGCTCGGGTCATGACTTATAGCCCAAATGTTTACTAGTACTCGTGAAGTGGTGGGTACCATGAAGCCAGAGATTACGACATCGTTTTTGGGCTTATAACCAAGAAAGGGAGCAACTGGGTGTAGCCGAAGGGTTTCTTTTATAATTGCTTGTAAGTAGGGGAGGTTTGTGACATCTGATTCTTGCACTCTTCTGTCTTTTCCAATGACTTGTTGAAGCTCATTTCGAGCTTTTGCAAGTTTTGACGGGTTTCTTAATAATTCTACCACCGCCCACTCTAATGTGGTTGAAGTTGTCTCCCCACCTGCCAAAAATAAATCCTGAAACACAATATATATATGGCACATCTAAGCAATTGTCTCAAAGGGGAATGACCTAAACTTCATAACAATATATTGTTTACCCCAACTTGATCTAATATGCACGTTATCATTATTTTTATATATTATGCGTATTTCGGCCTCCAACTCACTCTTTACACTTCAAAGGTATGCATAAGTTGTGCCAAGCCAAAGTTTGATCGGTCAAGCTAGGGCTCAGGCCTAAAATAGTTTCTGAAAATTGGCCAAAGGGAGGGTACTGCATAGACTTAGCATGGCAAGATAGAATTATGCATGATTAACCTACGCACTTAGATGCACCCCCATAAAAATAATTCACTGTCGGCAGATAAACTTCATCCGTATAACCACTAAATAAACGTTATTTGGTGCTTAATCCCTAAGGTATGTCCACTTATTCGGTTATAACTTAGTACAAGGGGAAGAACACGTGAGTAGTTTGCCGGGGCACAATATTTTATATTGGTGCAAAAAAGTATGTTAAACACTCCACATGCAATGTCCTGGTTTTATTTTTGGACAAACGAAGGACCATGTGTCCCAATACCTGAAAATTCCTAAGGATATTGAGTGTAGCCTTGAGATGGACGCTCTTGGATCTATATAGGCTGGAAGATATGAACAAAAGTAGGAATGGAAGGATAAGGGGTTGCTGATTTTTTATTATTAGTAAGGGAGCTGATCTCTGCATTATCACGTGAAAGCCTCATTGTTGATCAACCCCTCTATCATTTTTATTTTTCCTTTTTTAACCAAGTTGCACCATTCTAAAGTAAACAAGTTTATATTCAATCTTCAAGTAAATATACTTGGTAGGTTGTGAATTTCAATTAAGTTAGCCCCACGTGTTTGTCTAGTCTTTTTTTTTTGGTTATATTTGGATTTGAGAATATAATCACTAAACTGTCCGTTTGGACTTTTATCTAGTCTAAGTGGGATACGATTAGTAACAAGTTGAAGAAAAAAATAAATAAATAAACTGTAAGAAAATATTTAGAGATACTAACCAGAAGAAAATGGTCAAGATCTTTGCGGTTAAACTCGGAAACATCCTCCTTCTGGATCTTGAGAAGGTTATCAAGCATGTCATTATGGGTAGGAGAGGTTCCATCTTGCAATCTCTGATTCACAATTTTCTCAATCATTGCAGCCATTTTTTCCATCATCAACTTTGTTTTTTGCCTTAAGCCTTGTGGATCACACCATCTAAGGGATGGAAAATAGTCTGAAATGTTAGGCAACCCAGTTTGCACCATAATACCCCTTGTGAGTTCATAGAACTCATTTGAAGCGTGAGAGTCATCATAGCTAGCAACATCCTTTGAGAACAATGTGTTTGAGATAAAATTCAGGGAAGTTATGAATGAGGCCCGGCCTACTAGGACAGTCTGATTGTTCTCACAACATTTGTCAACGTGGTCAAGAAGTTGTGTTACCTTTGCTTGGCGTAGCTCTTGGCTACCATTGAGCCTTTGTGATGTGAACATTTCCATGGTGAGAATCTTCCTCAGGTATCGCCATTTTTCGGAGGCTGGCAACACGGCGATGGAGTACTCGTGGTGATCCAAAGCTCGCATCGCGTCCAAGACCGGTCGATCCACAAAGATTTCATCATGTGTTTTCAGTACTTCTTTGGCCATCGTAGAGGAAGAAATGAGTATGGTTGTGGTGCTTCCTAACTTGAGTGACATGATAGGGCCATAAGTCTTGGACAAGTTGGTTAGGGTTAGATGTGGCATTTTACCAAGTTGTAACATGTTTCCGATGATCGGATAACCTCGTGGCGCTGGCGGGAGCCTGAAGGTGGTGGCTTTCCGGCGATCTGACATGAAGAGTAGTCCATGAATGCAGGTCCAAACACATAAGAGAACAATGAAAAGATCAATATAAACCATTATTTTCTTTCCTCCCCTTTAGTTCTTCTCTTGTCAATGAAACCCAAGGAAATCTCTTATCTATGTGCCACTATGGGGTTTATATCAAATTTGACGGTCGACCATATCGTAGAAATGTGGGTACCCATTTTGTCCAATATCTTACAAAGCAGTGGTTACCAACTAAACCTCCACGGACCTACAAAAGTCCAAAGAGGCTGCTGAACTGTTTCCAACAGTGTATATCAATTATTTATTTATTTATTATATCTGACAAATATTTAAAAAAAAATTATAACTATTACACTTTCTCATGGGAACAACAATATACATCATATCATGTCTTTAAACTCTGTCAGATGATTCATATATAAATGTATTAGAATTGGGTTTGAATCTTAAATTTGAATTTTAAAGCAAATATAATACCATATAAGAAAATTTAAATTTTATCTTAAAAAATAATTATTATGATTAAAAATTTACAAATTTATCTACCACACTTTTAAGATGGAGGAATGTAACATTCTAAACAACAGTTGTGGAATAATAGTCCCTTATCCAGACTCGTCAACGTGCATACTTTTAACGATATTTTTTAAAAAATATATATCATCAAAAATTTTTAAAATATCATTAAAAATTATACAAAATACTAAAAATCCTAAAAATATCATTAAAATTCTTTGAAATATTATTTGTGGACTATGATTTTTCTTTTTTCCCCTTTTGTTGCTGGGCAAGAGAGTATTTGGAACAACTTCCTTCAATTTATTTTTATTTTATTTTATTTTTGTATAATATTTAACTAAAAAGAAAATTTTTTTATACTCTCCTATAATGTAGAATTTGGTACGTAGTAATGAAAAGCTTCTTATAAAAAACTAATTAATAATAATAATAATAATAATAATAATAATAATAATAATAATAATAATAATAATAATAATAATAATAATAATAATAATCAGGGTAATAACGGTGCTGCACAGTTTTAATTTTTAAGTAGTCAAATCATTAGTAACAATTATTTATTTTAATAATTTAATCACTTTTTTCAAAAAAAAAAATCACTAAAAGTCTAAAAAATATATTAAAAATTACACAAATACCATTAAAAATCTTAAAAATACTTCTAAATTCTCTATAATACTATCGTTCGCCCTTGCCCTTGGCCTTTCGATTTTGAATTACATCTCTATTAAAATAAATTTCTCAATTCGTCCCTAATTTTAAATCAATTGACAGTGAAGAAAATAAAGTGGACCGTGAATTTTCTTTTCTCCATTTCTGTTGTGAGGCCAACATAGTATTTGAAAATCTCATTTTTTTTTTTAATTTGAAAATCTCAACTTTCTTTAATTATTTTTAACTTATTTTATTTTATATGTGATATTTAACTAAAATGAAAAGTTTCTGATACTATTTTATAACGTAGAATTTTGTACATAAAAATCAAAATCATCTTATAAAAGTATTAATTAATTAGTATAACAATAATTCTTTATATTGAAAAACAAACTAATCTAATTTTAATTTAATTAAACTTTTCAAACAAAATCTAGTATGAGAGAGAGAGAGAGAGAGAGAGATTTCCAAATCATATTCAAGATTTGCAGGTGTATTTATTTTTTTAATTTGTTTGTAAATTAGTGCACCGGTTTTTTATTAGTATATATAAGAAATAACCAATATCACCAAAATATATATATATATATATATAAGAAATAACTAATGTATGATAGGTTTAGTAGTAGAATACTAAATTTTTTTAATTAAAATCTTGATTTCGAGTTTTGTGAATAAAAAATAGTCAATAGGAAAGTCAATCCCTAAATTGGGCTCACAGTAGTCGAACTAAATTAGTCAGATTTATCTGAATACCGGGTGATCAAGACAAAAAAGCATTTATAAAAAATAATGACTAAAATTTAAAATTTTGATATAAATAAAATAAAGTTAAAAATGAAAATTAAATAAAAAACTATTTATTTGGGCGCTTATGGTTTTGATATTATATCAAGATTTGTGTATTAAGTTTTAATTAACTTAAATTTAGTTTAAACTATTTACCGATAAAAATATGTCATAGAAGTCTTAATAAATAGTATTAGTCAACTTCAGTTCGAAAACTTGAGAAGGGACAATAATTCACAATTTAATTATAAAAAAATATTTTGATAATCTCATATTACCGTTCTTAAATAGTCTATAATTTTGATAATCTCAGAGTTTAAATGGGAATACTCCCACCAGAAAAAAAAAAAAAATATATATATATATATATATAATTTCTATTAATTAAAAATATCAAGTCTCCATTACAAGAACAAATACAAGATGTATTTTATAATTCTAAATTAAAAGAAAATAAAAAGAAATAAAATATAACTAAATAAAACATCACATAAAGCTAACAGTCTTGGCTAGACACGACTGTCGGGAACGGCTGCTCGTCTACAGGCCGCTTAAATCTTCTGGGTGTAACCGCCAGGAGTGGTTGTTCCGTGACAGCCTAGTTTTTTGAGGGCAACAGCAATCTGAGACTGCATTCTTTTGGCTTGAAAACTTAAATTTTGAATTCTCTAAGACCATAAATTATCTTTAAAATTTTCCTTTTAATTTTAATTACTAAATTTATATATCTATAAACACACATGTACATCGGTGTATTATATGACATCACCAATGTTTAATAAATTTAATGATAAAATATTAATTTTTTTAATTAATTTTTAAATTCGATTTTTTAAAATAAAAAAATAAATATTGAAAAAATTAAATTTTAAATTATGTCATGATAATTTGAATGGGGTTTAATAAAAAAAATTATATTACATGACACCAGACAGATCATAAATTGTGCCCTAAAGTGGGCCTCAAGATTAGTCAAAAACTTTTGATTTTCACTCCGTAGATTATACCATGACGACTCCATTTTTTTTAAAATAAATTAAATGTATAATATAAAGTGGGAATTTTCAGAATTATGAGCGACAGAAGAGGCGGCTGCAGCACCGCCACTGTCAAAGTCATTGACGACCGGATAGAAAGATGAGCCAAATTCTCATAACTGTGACAACGACATAGATGGATCAAACCTTGATGACTGTAACATCATATGGTCGAGAGTTGGGTCCACCTTTTTATCAACTTGTCAATGACTTTGACAGGTGCTGCAAAGTTGGCTTTGCGCCTTTGCAAGACAATTTGTCGCAATTCTACTGGTGTGACGGCCGACGGCGGCTGCAAAGAGGTTCCGAGTTTACCCAACAAATAGCAACCGTTGAGTCCGTTAAATAGTCATGGGGTAGGAAGACATATTAGTATTAGAGAGCTTCTCGAATGGTCGGAACCTCGGCACAATTAGAGCATGTGTAATATTTGATGATTATTAAATATTTGATTGAATTAAATTAAATTTGAATTCGATTTTTAAATTCGAATCGATTTTTGATTAGAATCGAATTCTAAATTTAATTTTCGATTCGAGTTTCAAATTGAGATTTTTAATACGAATTTGAATAGAAAATCGAATTAGAGTTTTTAATTATCTCATTTTTTATTTATTTTGATTATTTATTATATATTTTCTTTTCCTTTTATATAAATTTTGATCGATAATTTTTTTTTTAAGCAAACAATAAAATAGTAGTTAAAAATTTCATTGTTTTATCAATTCGAATTTGGTTAAATTGGATTTATGTGAAAATTTAGATCTCAAAAATCAAAATCGATTTATTTGGTTTATTCGATTTAATTTGAATTCAAACCGAAAATCAAATTTCAAATTTAAACGAATTCGGTTCGATTTTTGGTTTGGAATTAAAATATGTTAAACCGAATTAATCGAACCGAATTAATCAAAAAATTTAAAAATCGAACCGACGAACACCCCTACAGAATGCCCATACTTTCAAATAAAAACCTGCACATTAGAGTCTTATAAAATTAAGGGTAAACTATCATTCTCCCCTTATCTTTTTTATAATGAAAAATATCAATTTATATCTTTATGATTTTAAAAAATATAGAATGTGAACGAAATTGAACAGTCGTAAAGAAGATTGTGACGTACGTACAAATTTTTATATCAGATAATCAACATATAAATTTAAATTTCAAAATTACTCCAATTTCAAAATAAATGTTCTTCCACTCAAAACAAAACTGGTTCCTCTAAATCAAAGCAAAGATATCCTATTTTCTAAAAATCTTCTAAACATTTTTTGAAAATTTAAGTATATTTTATTCAAATTTTCAAAATATTTCTTCAAAATTTGTAAAAATAGTATCTGATGCCTAGATTTCTTCGTGTTCTTATAAAATATTATGCTGAAATTTGGGGGTTTATACTTTTCTTCAAATCTTCTTCGTGGTGTCAAGTGTGTTTTTTTTTTTCCCTCCATATTATGCTTAGATTTTCTTTAACATCCATTCAAAATGTCTTTTTCAAGCACCGGTGGAGGACCAAGAGAATCCAAATACCAGTATCGAAGGTGTAATTGTGGCAACAGAGCCATTCTAAAGATAGTGGAATCTGAAAAACTTTCAAAGGGGTTGCTATACTTTGTTTGTGAAGGAAATGAATGCGGGTTCTTTGTATAATGTCAGCCGATAACTAGAGAAAGGGAAATGGCACCAGTATTTAAGTATACCAGCAAAGCAAATGTGGATTCTTGGAGTACTGGTAGCTCATTTGAGAGTCCAAATATTGATGGTACAATACATGAAGAACAGAATGATTTGGCATGGATGCAAGGTGTAGAAAGAAATTTGAGTCTGATTAAGAGATTTGTGGTTGTTTCCATTGCAGTGGTTCTCTTGTCACTTATAATTTATTATGCAAAGTGAATGTCGGTTATTGTCTGCTGTGAGTTTGAGTTGTAGTTTCTCTTGTTAGTTGTTTCTTTTTTTTTTTGTAATTTGAATGTTGGTTGATATGGAAAAGAGATCATGATCCTTGTACTCTTGCGAATGTTGGTTGATATGGTTGTTATCTCCTCTTGTTTTCTTTTCTTTTGTAAGTTGAAATTTGAATATTGATTTTGAAGCTAAATCCAAAATCACATTATATTGAAAACCAACATCAATTTTATATCAAATACAAGTTGTTCATATCAAATACAAGTTCTAAATACCAATTGTTGAACTGCTCAAATTCAAACTAGAGTTCCAAATACAAACTTCAAATATCAAACACATATTCCAAATATCAGTAACATTAAATACAGACTTCACACACTAGGCCACTAGATCAATGAATTCAGGGGATCTATTTGGTGTCGTCCTAATCTTTGTACTCCTGCGCAATCGTCTGGATGGTCCAAATTCATTAATGCTTGCTTGTGAAACAATAGTCCTGGATGCATACTGAACTCTATCCCTATTATTGAAGTTATTCCCAACTTGCTAAGATATAGTGGACCTAGTTGGTGTCTAAACCAATAAAACAATTGATATCAACAATATGATAAAATATTCAAAATAATTGAATAAAATACTATTAAAATAGAAATTGCTAACCTTGTTGAATTTGCTATTAGGGTAAACAGAATTCTTGCATGTCCTCGAATTATGACCCGCTTGAAAACACCTTTTGCAGTGAACCGGTAAATCCTTTCTGGTGGATGGGGTTGAGACAACAGGCTCATCAGCATCTTTTCTCTTCTGCTTCTTAGGCCTCCCAAGTTGCTTTCTAATGAAATAAGGATTCACCTATTCTAATCCCCTCATAATTATTCTAATAATACATAGAAGTGATGACAGCAATAGCTCCACAACTTTCCTATCACTATAAATGACTGCTATGGAATGAAGGTATGGAATTCTAGTCAATTGGAATAGGCCACAAGTGCAGGTCCTAATGACAAGGTCAACTTTAAATGTCCTTGTTGCACAGTCTATTTCATACTCCTTGTTACCAGACTAAGTAGCAATGCAAAATCTGCTAAGTATCTTATTTTTCTCAACTCTTTACTGAATATTTGGACAGATATTTTCCTATAGTTCCCATGCCTGCTCTCTTAGCTTGTATTCTCTTCATGAGCCTTTTCCTTATCCAGTGAAACATTTCCACAATGGTCATTGACCTTTTCTTAAATATGTAGTTGTTGAATTTCTCATTTATGTTGTTGACAAGTATATCACTCTTATTGACTAAATTTTTTCAACTCTCTCCAAGTTACCCGAAACTCTTTTAAAGTTCTTAAAATTCTCTACTGATGTCGTTGACAAAAAAAAAAAAAAAAAAAATCCCTTAACTCCTTTACTTTGAAATTTTCTTTAAAATTCTAATATAAATGTCTCACACATACTCAATGCTCGAAATGTGGAAACACTTATTCAAGTGATTTGACCAACCCCTTTTGCCTGTCAGATATGAATGTCTAAAAAGTTTCATTGCCAAGAACATCAATAGTCTTTAACTCAACTAAAAATCAGTATCAACTTTCAAATCTCTCTGACTCTACCATAGCCAAGGCAAGTGAAAACATACTCTCATTACCATCTCTTCCCATTGTTGTCATGCCCCGACCCTCAGATCGAACACGCGACAGCCGTCGCGTTATCTCAAAATACGGGCAAACGTAACCCGTATACCAAGATACCGCAAAACATTCATTTATATTTATTCATTTTCCAAAACAAACTAATAATTCCAAACAAGTCAACATGCATTCAAACATACAAACAAGGACCAACCTAGTCCATCCCTGTTCAAACGCATGCACAAGACCAACCTGACCATCTATAGTCCATTCACATGCATAAAACTAATTCGGCCATCAATATCCAATATCATGCACCAAAAATAAAATACTCCATACTCAAGAGATCCAAATCAAATCCAACAAAAATAATTCTCCAAATTAAACTTTCAAATAAAAAAAAAAAAAAAGAAAGACAGAGATCCTCAATATAAGTTATACAAATTCCAATCAAAAATAAAAACGCATAAGTTGGAAGAGTTTTCAAGTAAGTTTATAAAAAAATTTACCTCAAAAGGGTCCCACTATCTATACTTAAAAATTTAGAGCAAAGTCTATGCCAAAACGAGTCTCTGAAGGCAATCACTCCAAAGTTCAACGCTAAACAATCACGAGAATCAACTAAACTTTCTCAGTAAAAATAGAATTAAGAGGGATGAGTATAAATTATATCCAGTGAGTCTATAACATGTTATGATAATAAATTAACGATGATTGTAGACATGTCAAATATTTATTTCAAAATTCATATTATCATATTCATAAAAAACAATGGCTTGAAATCAAATATCAAGTTATCCAAATAAGACTCAATAAACCATAGAGTACAAATTATATACATTCAATCATGTTCATGTGTTTTTCTAAAGTCATGGGGTTGCCAAAAATTAAAGTTCTCGATAATGGTCTACCGCGACTAATGGCGGAACCGGCAAGGGTTTTCATGGCTCGGGCCTCCCCTGTTGTGCTGCCAGACTAATCTGAAAGGATGACTTCGGAGACACATCTCGAGCGCAGCTATGAATATCAAATTTGAAAACATTTACAAAATCATTACAAAAACATTTCTCACTTAAAACCATAAACATGTATCCACTCACCTCTTGGAATGACAATCACTCCCAATCCACAATCCAATTCAAAATAAATCCCTCCTAATTTTTCAATTGTCTCAACCTAAGACAATAAACACAATTTCATCATTAAAATATATGCCAATACTAGGGTCAATCAAAATTTCCCTTATTTGTCTCACAATTCAAATTTTCCTACACAACTATGTTTTAGAAAAATTATCATATCTTGACTTACAAAACTTGGATTGAAGTGATTCTAATTGGTATTTAAATTGAAGACATAGGGCTATAACTTTTATGTTTACAACTAGACTCAGTTCCAATTATACAAAAATACCCAAGTCTATGAATATATTAGACCTAAATTTATGACTCACATTTGCGCAGTCACCGAAAACTTGCCATAACTTTTACTACACATATCAGATTTAAGTAATTCTTATCTTAAATTAAAGCTAAGACACTAAAAATTTGATGTTTAATATCTAGCCTAATTCTGCCCAGAGATATCTAATTTCCAAGTTAAATTAACGGCCAGAAACAAGGCAGAGAGTAGAACAGTTCTGCAGAATAGGCTTTTTTGAAAAATCACCAAAAATTCAATTCTCATCCAATCCATTCAAATCATATGTCATTTTAAAGAGATGTCTAATTTCAGTAAAAACCAACCTAGTCCATTTACTATTGTGCAGAGAAAGTTATGATAAAAAAAATCACAATAAGGTCAAACTATCCACTATAGAAATCATAGTCTTCATGCTTATTCTAATATTACCAATATTCAATATGCTAAATACTTACAGAATAATATAAATCAAAGTTGAAAAACATGATTTACCTTGAATAGGATCATTAATTTTGTCCCAAAGTTAAATTACCACAAACCCTAATTTCTCTTTCTTTACAAAAATCCCAAAAATTACATAGATCAATAACATAATCTTAAATAAGTCAAATATGTGTTGGGAAAGTACTATTACCTTGATTTAAGATATCAATCTCATCCAAGACCCAAATTCTTTAAAATCCTAGATTTTCTCTCTCTAAGATTTGATAGATTTCACATTATGATTTTGTTCTAAAATTGATATTTGGGTATTTGGGAGTTTCAACACTTAATTTTGAGTATAATATTGATAATTTTTAGAGAGAGAAGAGAAGGGCGGGAGAGATGAGTTTTCGAGGAGGAGGCAGAGAGAATGAGCAAAAGAGGAGAAAAGAAAAGAAGAAGAAGAAAGAAAATAGAAAAAGAGAATGAGTGGTGGGGTGGTGGGGTCCACCATCTTTTTTTTGTCTTTTCTTTTTTTTTTGTTTTTTTTGGTTTTACAATTGCTGTTAGTAGTTGACCACCAAATGGACTCTTCAAGAAACATCCATCTAAATCAATAATGGGCCTACATTCTTCAAGAAATCATCTTCTCATTGCATCCAAACACCAGAACATCTTCTGAAATGTGGGCAAGTCATGGTTATTATATCTTTCCACTTTAATAGTAACATGACTGCTAGACATATCATACAATACTTGTTGAGCATATGCTCTAATCTTGTAATATTGCTCAATATCAGCACCATGGATGTCTTTTAATGCATGCCTCTTCATTATATAGGTCTGCCTTAGAGTTATATCTACCATCAGTTCTCTCCTAACAGTGTTTTGCAACACTTTCAAACTATAGCCTGAATCATTTTTAATATAACTCTGAAATTTTTTACTTAGATATCTAGCATTTGCATGACCATTTTTATATATTCTTCCACATTCATGACTGCCTGTCAAAATCTTGATTTGAAAAGCTTTCTCCTTTTGAATTTGACTGGTGTGCAGTCTCCAAGAACAGCCCTTCTTGTATGCTACAGTGATTCCATGAGAGTCATATTTAAGATACTTGTATGTGTAGTCTTCTTGGACATGCCCCTCAATCAAAGCTTCCTTAAATACTTTTTTTGTTGTAAATTTATGATCTACTTTGAGTTCAAAGTTTGTTTTCTTGAATTCAAAATCAAGATCAACGTTTGGGAGATTTGATCCATGTATTAATCCACCATCATCATCACCTATGACTTTATCTAGTAAATCTTCCTCATCTAGATCATTAGTCTCATTCCATGTTTCATCTAAACCATCAGTCTCCATCTCTTGTTGTGGTTGGGTTCCTTCATCTATATGGGTTGACTCATTAACAACTGGCTCCTGATTTTTTTCCTAAACCACAAAAAATATTCTCATTTTCTGAGCATTCAACCCTTCTTTCAGTCATTCTGCCTCGTCATAAGTTTCAGAATTGTCATCATCATCACTTTTTATGGGCTTTTTATTGATAGTTTCTTTTTTTAATAATTTTTTTCAATGTTCTTCACACATTTTTTGGACCACTTTGATTATTTCCAAAAGGCCCACATACATCATCCTCTTAACAAGCATTAACTTATTCTGTCCTAATTCTCTCTTTTGTATCCATAGGAATGTGACACAACTTGTTTGCCTTTTATCCCTTTTTCTACATAAAAGTTAATTTCAAATTCATTTTTATGTGTTTTTAACATAACCTTAATGTCATCATCACAGTTTATCTCAACTACACCCATATCTATATCACAAGATGGAAGTTTGAAGTACAATTTAATTTCACCTGGATTCTTATGAGAGAATGAATTACACATGATATTTAACTCATTCCAACATAACTTATTTTCAAGATAATTATTAAATACTATAAATCTCTCTCCTTTGTACTTTATTGGGTATAATGGATTATATTCCCATAAAAATCTTTCTACATATTGAAACTTAACATCTATTCAAGTTTAGTTCTAACATACAGTTTTTTACTCATTTTGATACAGGATAATCTGTATAAAAACAAAGGTACATACAAATATTAATATAGTTACAGACAAAATAAATACCACAGAAAAAATTCACAATTTTTTCACACATCAAAACAAAAAGAAAAACACTACAGTCCTACATCTACGATATGATATACCCATTGTTTAGATAAAAAAAAAAAAATTATCCTACAGTTCTACATATGAGAACGACCTCACATCATCGTACTGTATGTGCAGTTCAAATATTATTTTACATTCAAAATAATAATGTATTACAACCCTAAAAGTGCTTTAAAGAAAAAATTAAAAATTGGGAAAAAAAACCCCTCTACTACATTTATCTACACTTTTCAAAAGAAATTTTACATTCAATCTCTCTCCACTAGATACCGCTGAAAGTAACCCTTAAGTTTTCTACCGGTGTCTAAAATGTGTTTTATATGAAAAAAAAAAATATAGAAACAACACTCTCACTTACTAAAATTATTTGAAACATTTTATTTCTGTCATTAAAAATTCAAATTTAGAAAAAATGCAAAACCCTAAATGGAAAAAAAAATAACAACTTTTTACCTAATAGTGCCTTTGATATCCCTTTCTCAATCTGAAAAAACTTGGCTCTTATTCCCTCACTTAAATAGAAAATCCCCTCACATAAAATGTTCGATCGCCATCCGTCCTCTCTCTAGAATGGAAAAAAAACAAAATGTGTTTTAGGGTTTCAAAAAGAATAATTTTTTAAAAGGGGTATAATTGATATTTTACAAGATTCCGTTAAATTTATGTTATTTTTGACTTTTTTCGTCCATATTTCTATTTTTTTAAAACCATGGGGACATAAATTGACATTTTTTCATCATATGAGAGGTTCGTGGATTTCGATCAATTCACAAAAGGAAAAATGTAATTTATCCTAAAATTAATATATTAATTGTATTATTTAATAGTATTACTTAATTTATTTGATAAAATATAAATTGTATGATTTAATAGTGACAAAACATAATCAAAATCTCTCACTTCAGTAAAAGGGGTATATAGTTCACTTAATTTTCACTATAATAATTTATTATGAATAACCATCCCTTGTAAATGGAGAAAAGTAAATTACCTGGTTTTTACAGTGGAACATCGTTTCACTTATGTTTCACAATTCAAAACTAGCTTGATTTCATGTTTAAACTAGCCAAACATCATTCTAAACAAATTTCCAGCATTTGAGCTCTGTCATTGTATAACTATATATAAGTGTGTGTGTGTGTATTATATGCATAGAAAAAATCAAAACTTGATAGGAATAATGCGAAGGGGTTGAGCTTTTTGTAACGTAAAACCATATTTTTCACTCATGTCCACGTCTTGAGGACTCATCCCTCCGTCAAGCTTCTAATCAAAAGGGTGAGGAAAGAGAATTTTTTTTCTTTTTATAACGAATTGTATCTGAAATTATATTTTAATTAAATTAATTCGAGCATTATCTGATTTAATTTAAGAAAAAATTTTCTAACGTAGTTTTTTTTATTTTCAAACTTGAGATTTAGTTAAGAGATTTAACATTTTTACCTATTATATCGATTATCCATTTGTAGTGAAGAAGAGATACCAAAATCATGTGCAAGATACGTTCACTACTAGAAAAACGGGTATCAGCGACGAAGTTTTCCGTCGCTGAAAGTCATCTCGCTAATTTTAATGAAGGATCAGCGATAGATTTTTTAGTGATTTAGCGATTTAGCGACGGAATTTTTCCATCGCTAATTACTGACAGATTAGCGACGGATTTTTTAGCGACAAAAAATTCTGTCACTAATTTTGTTTTTGGGTTTTCAAATTACCGATGGATTAGCGACAGATTCGTAGCGACGGAAATTTTTCGTCGCTAATCCGTCGCTGAAGTGAGTAAGAGCAAACCCAAATGCCCGAAACCTCCCGCCCGACCCACCCGCCTGACCCTCTTGCGTCCCGTCCGGACCCTGACCCGCCCCCTGCCCACCCGCGCTTAAATGTGCTGAAAATATACTCACACCCGGGTTCGAACCCGGGTGTGAGAGAGGAAACTTGAGAGTTTTAACCAATATACCACAATTACATTCATGTTATTAGTTTATTTTTTTTCTACTTTTATACTTTATTTGTAACTCTCAATATTAAAAATACAGTACCATTCTTTAATAAAAATATAAAATTTTATTTAATAAAAATATAAAATTATATTTAAAAAACAAAAATTAATATCTAATAAAAATACAAAAATATATTTAATAAAAATACAAAATATATTTAATAAAAATACAAAATTATATTTAATAAAAAAATTATAATCAACAAAAAAATTAAAATTATATTTAATAAAAATACAAAATTATATTTAACAAAAATATAAAATTATATTTAATAAAAAATAAAATTATATTTAATAAAAATACAAATATTATATTTAATTAAAATACAAAATTATATTTTAAAAAAATAAAATTATACTTAATAAAAATAAAAATTATATTTAATAAAAACACAAAATTATATTTAATAAAAATACAAAATTATATTTAATAAAAACAAAAAATTATATTTAACAAAAAATAAAATTATATTTAATAAAAAAATTATATTTAACAAAAACAAATTTTTTTCTTTTAAGTTTTAGCGACGGATTAGCGACGTAAAAATTAGCAACGAAAATTTTTCGTTGTTAAATCCGTCGCTAATTCGTTGTTAACTCTCAATATCTAAAACTTTTATGGACAAATTAGCGACGGATTTAGCGACGAAAAATTTTCGTTGCTAATTTTAGCGACGGATTTAGAGATGAAAAAATTAACAACGGATTTTTCTATCGCTAAATCCGTCATTGATTTTTCCATCGTTAATCTGTCGTAAATCCGCAAAAAATAGTGACGGATTTTTTTCGTCAATATTTTCCGTCTCTAAAAACCCTTTTTCTGATAGTGGTTGGGCCAAAGGCAATCCAAGGCAAATTCTTCTTTCGATACCAAATGGAATGAGTTCAAAATCTCTCCCATTAACATCCATGTCCACCTCCATAAATCTCTCGGGCATAAATGTATTTGTGTTAGACCATATGTTTTCATCACGCCCAATTGCCCAAACATGGACGAGAGCTTGTGCATTTTTGGGCACCATGAAGTCACAAAGTGTCACATTTGATGTTGCTCTATGGGGTACAAGAAATGGTGCTGCAGGGTGCAATCGAAAGGTCTCTTTCATGACTGCTTTTAAATAATGAAGTCTTGGAATACCAGATTCTGGAACTTCTCTCTCCTTACCAATAACATTGTTTAGCTCTTCTTTCACTTTTTCTAGTATTCTAGGGTTATATATTTTAGCCCTGCCATAGCCCATTCTATTGTACTTGACGTTGTGTCTGCTCCTGCCACAATAACAAAATTTGTAAATAACTAAGTATATTATTTTTAAATAACTAAGGAGTTATGCCATATGGCTGGCATTGACTCTATGAAAAATTATAAGTAGAACACTTTTTAAAGAAAAATAACAATTTTTAATTATTTATTTCAAGTGAATACCCAAGAAATAGAAAGAAAAGCAAAAACAAAAAAAAAAAAAAAAAAAAAAAAAAGAAAGCCTAAATTGGGAATTTGATACTGACCCCAAAGAGATGGCTCACGTCACTGCAAGTAAAACTAGCGTCCCTTTCTGTATGCTTTAGCACATCTCTATTGCTTGTCATGGAATCCGCCAATTGCTTGTCGTGCACCTTGTGGATCATACCATCTTAGTACAGGAAAATAGTCTGCAAGATTAGACTTGCCAACCAGCTCATCCCTAAATTCTTGTGAATTTCCGGAACTAAAATGTGCCAAATCTAAAGAAAAAAAATGGTATTTGATAACAGATTTAAGCGTCGTTATAAAGGAAGCTCGACCAATTTCCATGGCTTGACTAGTACCACCATGTTGGGCAACATGGTCAAGTAGTTTGTGCAGCTTTTCTCGACAGAGCTCTTGGTTTGCACTGAGCTTTCGCATGGAAAAAATACCTGTTGTACATATTTTTCTAAGATTTCGCCATTTGTGAGTTTGATGGTGACCAAATGACCGATTTCTTATGATGGTCTACAGCTCGTATCACGTCATCTTTTTGGGGTACCTTCTTTTGCAACATTTGGCGAGGAAACCGTGATTGCAGTAACATTGCCGAGCTTGAGTGACATTAACTGACCATAAGTTTTTGCCAAATTGGCTAGTGATTCGTGAGGCCAGGCACCGGGATTGAGGAGGATCTTTTGATGATCGGAAGGGGTGATGGGCCTGGCGAAATCCCACCCGCTACAGATTTCCGGCCACACAACTTGAGGACAAAGATCATGAAAGGACTCTTCTAAATTGTGTGATCAGATATTTTATCAATATAATTAAAAATTTTGAATTTGAATCTTAAAAATAAAAAAAAATAAATTTAAAAGAGTCAACCATTTAATAAGCTCTATAATATTTAAATCGAATTAATCAAATAAAATTGAAATACTGATTAAAAAAAATCATAAAAAACCATAACAAAAAGACATAATATATTTGTCGCACAGACAAATACACATAATGTATTTGTTAGTATTGTTGTCTTGTTGATCCCATCGTACTAATTATTATTATTATTATTATTATTATTATTATTATTATTATTATTATTATTATTATTATTATTATTATTATTTTCTTCTTTCTTTCTGGTTACATGACTACTTCAATCTGGTTACACAAATATAGACCTATCATCTATCGAAATGTTTTTTTATTTTCAAAACATTTTAATACATTAAATTAATTAATATTTATGTAAATATCTTTATAAATTTTATGTTTATAAATTTTGTCATATTTAATAAAGTACTTATTTATTTATGTATAAAAAATGCATAAAACTGAATTTAAATTCCAACACAAAAACACAAAATGTAAAAAATAATCTACACAAATATATATATATATATTGATTCAAATGATTTAAAATATTTAATTTGTGCAATGCCTAGGAACAATCTTTTGCTGCAGAATAATTTATTTTTATGTTTCTCTTAAATTTTTCACTGATAGATAATTTTAAATAATTAATTTTAAAATTTTTTACATAATTTTCACTTTTCTTTGTTAAAATCATCTAATTTATTTTTCTATTTGGTATATTTCTGATCACTTATGAATGGTAAGGCAAAAAATACAAAATAATTTATACAAATATTTAATTTATGCTATATTGAAGTACAATTTTAAATACAGAATAAATTATGATTTTAAATAATTAGTTTTAAACTCTTTTAAATAATTAATTTAAGTCTTGAAGCACAACAAAAGCAATACGCAACTAATCGGAATAATTAATTTAATAGATTGTTTGGTATTTTTTAATTTTTTTAAAAGTTTAAGAGTTAAGAACAAAAATGAGAATGCAGGTGAGAAAAAAAATCGATAGTGGATTTTATAGTGATTTTATATTAAGCTTAGAATGGGATTAATTTTAATGTTAGCACAAAAATTAAACTTATCATTAATCAAGTAGTTCGTTTCACTTCATAAAAGTATGAAATCTTATTTCGTATGGATCGCTCGTGCCTCCCAACTTTTTTTTTTTGGACAGTATGGTGAATTGATCGACTCATACTTTATACAATATGAAATCTTATTTCCTATGGATCATTCTTACCCCTAAAAAAATTATATTTTTCTTAAATCAATTTTTTAAAAATAAAATAATATTTGAGACTTGAAGTTGAAGTCGATTGACATTATTGTGAATCCATCAACTCATGCTTTATAAAGTACAAAATCTTAATTCCATAAATACAAAATTGTGGATGAGCACAAAGTGATACCTACCATGTTTATAAACATAAATCTTATGCATGTTTTGGCAATCGATTTAGTGGGATAAGATGATAGATCTCTTAATAAAATCTCGAATTTGAAATTTGAAAATAAAAAAAAAATTATACTGGGGGGTCGTCTCGTAAATAAAACCTGTAATTACTCGAATTAGATTAATCAGAATATAATTTTAAATACTGATCGTCTAATAATAAAAAGATCTACGCAAATCTGATGCACATAATCATAACTAAAATAATATTAAAAACTTGAAACTGACATGAGTTAACATTATTGTGAATTGATCAACTCATTATTATGACCTAAATGATGTGGGACCTTAAAAGTGATGCAAATCAGATTCACATAATGGAAGATGCATTTTCTTGTCGGAACCCTATACTAGAAAAATAAAAAATTAAATTTTGATAGGAATGGCCCTCAGAGGCCGAGCTTTTTGTAAGGTAAAGCCATATTGTTCACTCATGTCCATTTCTTCTGGTTTCATATCTCCTTCAAGCTTCCAATCAAATGAGTGAAGAAGAGATGCCAAAGTCAAGTGCAATATCCTATGAGCCAAAGGCAATCCAAGGCAAATTCTTCTGCCGGCACCCATTGGAATAAGCTCCAAGTCTCTCCCTTTAAAATCAATTCCCACCTCCAAAAACCTTTCGGGCTTGAATGTAATTGGATGAGACCATACATTTTCGTCACGCCCAATTGCCCACACATTGACTAAAACCTGTGTATTTTTTGGTACGATAAATCCAGAAACCCTTACATTGGACTCAAGTACTTTGTGGGGCACTAGAAGTGGCGCAGCCGGATGCAATCGAAAGGTTTCTTTTATGACCGCTTGCAAGTATGGAAGTTTCGGAATATCGGATTCTCGGACCTCTCTATCCTTGCCAATGACATTGTTTAGCTCTTCCTTAACTTTTGCTAGTATGTTAGGATTTTGCAGTACCTCTGCCATTGCCCATTCTACTGTGCTTGATGTTGTGTCTGTACCCGCAGCAAACAAGTCCTAAAAAAATTAAGAAACTAAGTTAAAGCTTAAATTTAGTCTAAAGTTGCCTAAAAGCTCGAGAAATTTTATAGATTTTAGCATCCACACAAGGGTCTGGCAATGGAGTTACTATCAAAACCTATCAATCCTATCTCCAAAGTTCGAAGCAACATTTAAATCGGAAGAAGAAAGAGAGAGAGAAAAGCTTATACGGACATTGATACATTTTAAATAAAATTTTAAATTCAAATTTTATATGAGGAGAAAAAAACATTTTGTGAGTTTTATTCTTAAAAATATAATCGATTCAAATCAGATTTAATTTTCAAATCTAATGTGATTATTGGATAATGATTGTTTATAAAGAAAACCAAAACTTATACATCAAAATAAATTTAGAGATATTTTATTGATAAAATTTTATAAAAAATTATTTTAATTAAAAAATAATATATAAAAAATAAATTGTGGAAAATTGAGCTTACCGCAAAGAGATGGCTTATGTCGATGCACCTAAAATCAGAGCCCTGTTGCTTGGTCAACTGAATGAGCGCATCAAGCGCATCACTTTTTCTTCCCCCCGTATCTCCCAATTCTATTCTCCTCTTTATTACGCCATCAAAAATCTCAATCAATCTCCCAAAATGGACGGCCATCCCTCTTCGTACACCCAGTGGGTCAATCCATCTAATGGCTGGGAAAAAATCTGCAAGATTGGGTTTGCCTGCCACCTCCATGATCCCCCAGACGACATCCTTGAATTCCTGCGAACTTTCCGAGGTATGACTTGCCAGGTCCGACGAGAAAATAGAGTTAGATAACAGATTAAGGGTTGTAGTAAATGCAGCCCGACCAATTTGCACGGGTTGACCGGTATGACAACAATGGTTGACATAGTAAAGTAACTCCTGAATTTTCTTCTGACGTAAATCTTGACAGGCGTCAAGTTTCTGAACAGAAAATATTTCGGTATTACAAACTTTTCTCAGGTTTCGCCACTTGGAATCAGCGTCGGACCAAATGACCGACCTCTTGTGGTGATCTAGTGCCCGAATCGCATCGAGTACGGTTCGGTGAGCAAAACTTCGGTCATTTTTGTGTAGGACTTCTTTTGCAGCACTTGACGAGGAAACTATGATTGTGGTCACACTTCCTAGCTTGAGTGACATTAATGGACCATATGTCTTTGCTAAGTTGGCTAGTGACTCGTGCGGCCGGGCACCAAGTTCAAGGATGTTTCCGATGATTGGATATGGCCGTGGCCCCGGTGGAAGCTGGCCAGAGCCCCATTTCCCAGGACCTAATTTTAGGACATGGAAGAATGTCCAGAGGAAGAAGAAGAAGAATAGGCAAATGCTAAGGTAAGGAAACATGACTCCCAACGCCAATAAGACCCAGACAAGGTTAAAGATGTGGGAAAACTCTGGGGAGTGGAAATCTTATATTGACAATTGCTGAAGCCAACACCACCTTATATGATGTGCGTGTCTTTGTTTGCTTCATATAAGAAGAACTTCATCGCAAGTGGCACAATGTTAATATATTCTCTCTCTCCTTTGAATATGCTATTGGCATCATTGAACTGCGTGTGAGATACGAATAATCAATTACTCCAAAAACATACGTAGTAGAAAAGTAATAATTTGTAGGGTAAAATTAGCTTTCATAAAAATTATTCTCTCTCTATGGGATTGGATTATTTTCATTATAATAAGTTTTATACATTTTTTTTTTGAGAAAGATAATACCAAAAAAAGAAACAACTAAGGCTTTTCTTTAAATTTTTATGTCATTTAATATATTTTTAGTTTTTTTACTCATTTGGTTATATACTATATATCCTCATTTAGAGCCATTACTAGAAAAATGGATATCAACGATGGATTCGTCGCTGTCACTGATATTTAAATTTTCGTCGCTGAAAGTATTAGTGATGGAAAATTAACGACGAAAAATTCTGTCGTTGAAAGTCATGTTAGCGACGGAAATTTTTCATCGTTAAGAAAATCAATCACTAATCTGTAGCTAATATGAAAATATTAACGATAGATTTGCAACAGAAAATAATAATCCGTCGCTAAATTCGTCGCTAATTTAATTTTATATTTTTTAAATTATTCCTAATTACCGACAGATTAGCGATGAAAAATTTTCATCGCTAATCCATCGTTGAAGTGAGTAAAGAGCAAACCCAAGTGCTTGAGCCCAGATGTCCGCCCCATCCACCCGCGTCCCATCTTTTAATTTGTTGAAAATGTGCTCCCAGCCCGATTTGTACCCGGGTGTGAGAAAGAGAATTGCAGAACCTTAACCACCATACCACCATTACATTTGTGTTATTACTTTTTTTTTCTACTTCTATACTTTATTTGTAACTCTCAATATTAAAAATACAATACCCTAATTTAATAAAAATATAAAATTTTATTTAATAAAAACATAAAATTATATTTAAAAAATAAAATTATATTTAATAAAAATACAAAATTATATTTAATAAAAATACAAATTATATGTAATACAAACAAAAAATTATATTTAGAAAAACACAAAATTATATTTAATAAAAATAAAAAATTATATTTAATAAAAATAAAAAATTATATTTAATAAAAACACAAAATTATATTTAATAAAAACACAAAATTATATTTAATAAAAATACAAAATTATATTTAATAAAAACAAAAAATTATATTTAACAAAAAAAAAATTCATGTTTTAGCGACGTATTAGCGACGGAAAAATTAGCGACGGATTTTTCTGTCGCTAATCTGTTCAGCAATATTTTAGCGACGGATTAACGACGAAAAAATTAGCGACAGATTTTTTCGTCGCTAAATCCTTCACTAATTTATCCAAAAATATTTTAACGACGGAAAATTTCTGTCACTAATTTCAACAACGGATTTAATGACAGAAAAATCCGTTACTGATTTTTTCGTCACTAATCCATCGCTAATAGAAACATATTTTTATCCGTTGATAATTTCCGTCACTGAAGAACCGTTTTCTTATAGTGAGTATTAATTACCTTAATTGTGAGGTTATTGTTATCCTCTACAAATTTAGAGGAGGAAAAAAATAATGCCAAACACAACTAAAAGGGGATAAAAATTAAAATAATAATAATAATAATTTTTTTTTATTCAATAGGAAGTTTGTGGGCAAATAAATTACTCAATATTAGAATTTAAATTTATTTTTTAAAAAATCATTAATTATACTAAATATCAAATTATGTTTGTTTGTGCAATAAATTTTTCTTTTCTTCATTTTCAATACATCTCAATAGTTATAATATATCTGTTACAATGAAAATAATTTGAATTAAATGCAAGTAAGAGGTGAGATTTCATTCATTAATTAGATGAATTCATGTATAAAAATAAAAATTTTATATTTAGTTATTGTACTATTTATGAGTTATTAGATCTATGTAATTAATTGATATGATAAACACAAGATTAGTAATTGAAATTTACATTTTTATTTTGAAAAAAAAAGCATAATTGAACAGAGGAGAAACAAAGTATCTGGGGAAACCTTTTTGGTTGAAGTTACCCCTTTACAGCTAGCTCATGCAGCTGCAGTGGTTTTCTCATCTTTCACGTCTTGTGAGTGGACTAGTTGAAACGTGGTGTCAAACTTTTCTTCAACAACTATTTTATTTAATTTTTTTATTTTAACCAATTTAATATTCTGTTAGTCGGTTAATCCAGTTTAAACACTCTTATACCCAATTTAAAAGAACACTATCTCTTAGACACAAGGATACCTGATTTCAAACCACGGACGAGTCAAAACACGGTTTCAAATTACCTTTTCCTAGAGAGAGATGAAACGAAGTATCTGGTGAAACATTTTTAGTTGGTCACCCTTTACTGCTAGCTCATACAGCCGCGGTGGTTTTCTCATCTTTCACGTCTTGTGAGTTGGACTAGCCGAAAAGTAGCATTGTCAATTTTTTTTTTTTCCCTTATTTTTTCATTCTGTCGAAATTTGAACTCTAGACAATAATTATGAAAAATTAATATTTTGTCTAGGTTCATAGGATATTAAATAAACTAGACATATCATCGGCTTGATTTGAATCTGAAAACCAATCCAACCGGCCTAGAAAGTTCGGTCCGTGAACCGGACCGAGATGAACATAACCCAAATCGGACCGACTCGGGTATTATAGCGGACCGGTCCGGTTCAATTCTTTTTTGAATCGAAAACCGGCCCGAGCCTGTCGGTTCCAACAGCTAATTGGAACTGACCGGCCTAGCCAGTTCCAACAACTAGTCTATTTTTTTAAAAAAAAAAATTTCAGTTTTACCCCTCCCAACAGTTATAAAATGACTAGTTTTGAGGTTATTTTGGTCCATGAGATAAAAAATTTTTCCTATAAATACCTAACACCCCATTTCTAAAATCTTCACAGCCAAATCTCTCTCACTCTCACATCTACATTCTTTCAATATTACTATATTTTTTCAATTTTCATTATTTTCTACAATTCTCTATACCATTTTCTATACTATTTTCACAATTTTCTATAACAATTTCTACACCATTTCCATTATCATTTCCAATTTTCATTATCATTTCCACCATTATCTACATTTCTACTATTTTATTCATTAAACACATTTTTATTAAACACATTCTCAGATTTATATTCTAAACTTTTGTGAAATCCATCACTAGTATGCAACGGCATAACATGTTTGGAAAAATTCTGTCTGGTGACAACTAATTATCAAAGAAAAGAGGTACTTAAGCGAGGACAGACGAGCTCCACCTCTTACCTGAGAACTTTCTTGGTGCTTTTGCTACAAAACGGTCTGGGCAGAACCTAAGGGAGGATTACAAATTTTTCACGACCTTCAACATTCATCAAGATTTGACAAGATTTTAAGATTGGGAGATCAAATTTAAGATTTTGCAAAAAATAACCGCGATATCCGTCAAGTCGGTACATTTAATTCTTTTATATCTTTATTTTATTGCATTTGCATTACATTTGCATTACTTTTTTTTTTTTAAATTAAGTCTTAATTTTTTTAAAAAAATTAAATCTTAATTTAGAAAAAAAATTAAATCTTGAATTTTAAATTTAATCTTAAATATCTTTTTAAAAATTTAATCGTATATTTTATTTTGAAATTTTAATCTTATTTTTAAAAAAAAAATAGCCGGAACACAATCTTCTCAACAATCTCCTCTTTCTCCATTTTTTTTACAAATGAAATTCTCGATAATATATATATTGAAACTCTTTTAGAAGAAACTGAATCTAGTAACACAGAATCTAATACAACACGCACTAAAAAATATGATATTAATATATGGAATTTTTTTGAAAAAAAGATTGATGAACAAAAAGCAATTTGTGAAATTTGTTATCAAAAATATAAATTTTTTAGGGGTTGGGGGTAGGTACACTTAGGAGACACTTAGTTAATAATCATTCGAATAAATTACCACAAACAAGACAAACACAAATTGCTACAGGAGGAGGTAATATAACTGATACATTTAAATATAATTTAGATAAAGAAAAAACTGAACAAATAGAATAGCTGGCAAAAAAAGAATTACCATTTAGCAAGTTGTATGTCCCGTATTCGAAGAATATGTACAAAAATATTTACAACCCGATTATGAAAAAAGTAGTAGAGTATCTGGTAGGAGGAGATCATTAGATAGATATCAAGAATTAAAAAATAGTATAATTACACAATTTATGAATAGTCAATGTAAATTTTTATTAATTTTAGATTGTTGGAAAAGTGAACATAAAAAAGAATATTATATTGTAGTAATATGTCATTGAATAGACGGTTTTTAGAGAAAATGATTTTAGCTTTTTAACGTTGGGAATTTTCACATTTCGGTGTACATATAGCTAGAATAATTTCAAATGTTGTTTATGACTATGGAATAAGTGATAGAATTTTTTCTATTACATTTGATAATGTTTCAGCTAATACTACTGCGGTTAATTGTTTAAAAAATTTTTTAAAAATAATTTTAAATGGAATTTTTTTTTCATGTTAAATGTGCATGTCATATAATTAATTTATATGTTAAAGATGGTTTAGCAATGGGAGAACTATTTTTAAAATCTATTCGCAATTTAATTCATCAAATAATAAATTTTTCTGCAAAAACTCAAGAAATGAGACAATTATGTATATTACATAATAAAAAATTTTAAAAATTTAAAATGGAATGTGACACCAAGTGGAATTCAACATATGACATGTTACGAGTTATATTTCCTTTTCAAAATATTTTAATTGAATTTATAAATTCTAATTACGAATATGGTTTTATTGATAATACCGTTTTCGATTTTGTATCTACACTTACTAAATTATTTAAAAAAATTTATTTATGTACAAACTTATTTTCTGGATGTTACTATCCAACTACTCATTTAATGGTACCAAATCTTTGTAAAATTATTTATGTATTTAATCAATTTAAAAATGAAGAAAGATTTGGTGAAATTATTCTTTCTATGAAAACAAAATTTTTAAAATATTACGAAAAAATTCTAATTTTATGTTTAGTTGCAAGTGCATTAGATCCACGTGTTAAGGTTGAAGGTGTTGAAATGTTAATAGATTGTTTTGCACAACCTTTTCCAGCAGAAATGTCTATTAACCCACATTTTTTAAAATAACAAACATCTCATACTTTACAAACAATATTTGAACTATATAAAAAGAAAAATAATAATTTAAATACTAATAATGTAGGTGGTAGTAGTAGTAGCAGCACTCAATCATCTTCATTTTCATTTAATCCCTTATACATGTTAGAAAAAAACAAAAAATTTCTTCATCATCATTTAATGAATTATTTTTATATAAACAAGCACCAAAATTAGAAGGCTTTGATGATACAGATTTATATGAAATATTAGGTTGGTGGAAAAATAATATATCGTATTATCCAATTTTGGCCCAAGTGACCAAAGATATACTAACCTCTCCGGTGTCCACAGTGCCATCGGAAAGTGATTTTAGTACAGGTGGTCGAGTGTTAACCGAGAAACGTATAAATTTAGCGGACGATACTTTAGAAATCTTAATTTGCATTAAAGATTGGAATGATGCAGAAAAAAGAATGCAACAAATCATCAAAACCTCCGAAGATGACGAACAAGAAGTAGAATAAGAATAATAATAATAATTTTTTTGTATAAAAATTATTGTAAATAGAAAAAAAATTAAAGTGATGTAAAAATCAAAATAATGTAACAAAAAAATTAGTGGATTTTAAAATCCAAGTGATGAGTTTGATAGTGGACGTACACTGAATTCGGTGGAACCACTCTAAAAATTTTGTATCTCTAATTTTTAATTTATTTTTTTATAAAAAGTAAATTAAAAAAACAAAATTAAGAAATAAATCACAACGAGAGAGTAAAAAAAAACAACAACAACAAAGTTAGAAAAAAAAAATTGGAGTTACAAAAATAAAATAGAATTAAAAAAATAGAGTTACAAAAAAAGAAAAAGTAATACAAAAAATAATTACAAAAGAAGAGTAAAAAAATTCAAAAAATACGTGTTATTAAAAAGGAAAAAAAGAGAGTTAAAAAAATCCAATTAAGGGAAAAAAATATGGAGTTAAAAAAAGGCAATGGAGCAAAAAAAAAAAACGGCCGAAACCGGGCCCGGTCCAGCACAAACCGGCACGCCGGCTTCAGTTCACCGGGTCGGGCCGGTTCCACTTAAAAAAAAATTAGAACCAACCCGGCCCAGACCGGACTGACCTAGGAACCATAGCCAGCCCGGCCCGCGGTTCCAAAAACCCGTATTAAACCGAACTGGGCCCGACCCGGTTACAAGTCTAGAATAAACAACAATGTTATTTATTGATTTTTTTTTATGGGTTACGGGGTGAGGAAAGGCCACTAACACCCAAAGAAAGCCATTCCCCTCATATCTCTGGCAAGACAAGTAAACACCACGGAGGAGGGGTCAAGAACTCATTGAACCTTGAGTCCATTTCAGCTCCTATGCGAGCTAAATGTTGTGTAGTGTGCTTTCACCTGTTCTGAATATGTCGATTTCGGAGTCCAAGAGACATAGGGTGTTGGTTGCATCTTGTGTTCTATATTCTGAGGTTTGGCATGCTGTTGGCAGGGACCAGAAGCCTCTTTGCAAATGGTACTTAGAGGCCATATTGCCACCATTTTGTTGTCATTTTGAGAAGGTGGCGGCCACTTCTTGTAGGAATTCATGATTGGTCTCAATCGGCTTGTTGCAGATGACCGTGCGCATTGGGTGGTGATGCGTTACCCATAGAGGTTCTGAGTATCTACACTCTTATGCTTATGATTCTTGGCTTTTGAAATTGCAACCATATCTGATGCAATGTGGTGTATGGAAAGTATAGTGAATGAAAACCCTAAGTATACATGATAATCGTAGAAGAGTGAGTACTCAGGGTGCCGCGTCCTCAGGGATTGGTGTAGTGTCAAGTTTTCTGAAGATGAGAAAGTGTATGATGAATTAATTACAACCAATGCTACTAAAGATGGTTTTCTAAATTCTTTCCTTTGATTCGATGAGGTCTTCTAGTTCTTGAGTTCTCCGAATTGCTTGTCTCCTTTTTCCTATTTCTCTCGTGTTTGGCTCTCAATTGTGCTTAGAATTCAAGGGCTTCGAGCCTTGTTTGCTTTTATTTCTCCTGAAGAAAAGGAAAGAATTTGGAATTAACAACTATGTTAAATGCACATGGACTTCACAAAGTTTTAATAATCAAATTAAAAATATAAATAATCTTATTTTTAATAAAAAGAGATTTTTTATTTAAATGATGTTGACAATTAAATCTTATCGATAAGAAATAATTTGAAAGTAAGGTTGATATCAACCGTCAAGTACCTTTCAAAAAAATATTTAAAAGATTACTTAAAAATAAGAAATATTTTATATTTTTACATCATAATTAAGATTTTACATTCAAAATTTTATGTTTTTCTTTTTAATATAAACAGCTTACAAATTCATTCATGTCATAAAATATGAGCCAACATTTGAACCATAAAATCTACTCTTTTTTCTAGTGGCTAAATACTTAACTTTCTCAATCAAATCTCATGTTTGGGTTTGAAAAATGAAAAAATAAGTCAGTTTCTAAATTGGGCACCATAACAACTCAAACAGAATTAGTTGAGTTTCCGGATATCGATAGTCATTATAAAAAAAAAAAATTCCTCTCTTTCTGCATGAGATTTTAGTTAGTTATTTTCCAACCAAAAGAAAACAAGCCCAACCAAAAGAGATTTTAGTTAGTTGTACGAAGCCCAACCCGATCCAACACAATATTTAGGTTTAGGTTCTAATGGGCTGTAAGACTAAACCGAGTTGGGCCAGAACATATGACAATTCAACTATCTGGCCTGAAAGAATGGGCCTTCGTTTGCAACTTCTTGTCTCTCTTTGTTTCTTATTCTTCCAACTTTTCTTCGATACTTTTCCAGCCTCCGGTTCTGCTCATAGAAGATCAGAGATTAAAATCACGTACAGTACAATATTGACTTCTTTTGGTAGAGTATATTTAAGTTTTGTAGCTCCAAATCACTCAAATAAATTCAACAAACAATCTAACAAATAAATCTCAACAACTTCCCAACAATTCAACATCTCCAACAAATAGTCACAATAATCTCAACCAGCAATGGCACAATGTCCATCATAACTGACTCAATCCAGAATATGTAGCAATTTTGTTAAAGTTAGATACTTCCTTGTAAATAGAAGCTTTCATAATAGCAGCTCTCAAAACTATATATATTATATCTGTATTGGGAATTGAAGAAAAATATACATTGAATTTATATCTCAGAATAAAACTCTTTATGGCATCAGAGCATCATCTCTCACGAGCTTGATCCTTTTTTTAAAATATCCTCTGAAATTTCAACCACTATACCCATTTCTGTCACTACCCTTTCAACCCACTCCCCTCCAAGTCTGATTACTATCAATACTGCTGCTCAACTTCCCCTCAAACTTACAAAGTCCAATTAATTTTCATGGAAAGCTCAATTCAATGCTCTGTTCTTTGGGCTTGATCTTCTTGGATATCTTGAGGGCTCACTACCGTGCCCTCCTTTGACAATTGTTCAAGATGGCAATACTGTTCCAAATCCAGAATTTCTTCCTTGGCGTTGTCAAGATCAGCTCATTCTTCATGCTATCCTTGCATCTCTCAGTGAAGAAGTCATTCCTTTGGTGTCATCAGCCACTTCTAGTCATGAAGCTTGGACTCATCTTTCTCGTCTCTGCCAAGTGATCCACCACACACATGATTTATCTCAAGGACAAGCTTGCCATGATCACCCATGACAATCTTTCTGTAACTGATTTTCTTGTGTCTATTAAACAAACCGCAGATGAACTCACCATTCTCGGGAATCCACCGAGCGACGCTGATCTTCTTGTTTATGCAACTCGTGGTCTTGGTCCAGCCTATAAAGAACTTATCATTGCTATGCGCACTAGGGACTCTGTGGTACCATTCGAAGAATTGTTTGATAAAATCATTGATAATGAAACCTTCCTCCTACATAATAAAAAACAACACGCTGAGATTCCTCCACCCACTGCAAATCTCGCCAAACACTCTCCATCTAATTCTCGTCCTTTCAAACCACATTTTTCATCTTCAGCACGTGGCATTCTCCCACAAACCCATACTTATACCCAACCATCTGTCTTTCCTTCTCTAGCTAACCCAATCACCTGCCAATATTGTAACAAACGTGGACACTCAGCCAATCGTTGCTTTAAACTTTTTCCTCACCTACGCCCTCAACAAAAGTTAATCAATCATGTTGCCTTCTCTCCCTCTTCTCCAGCTCCATGCATAGTTGATTCAGGTGTTTCTCATCATGTCACCTCTCAGATGTCTAATCTCTCCCTTCACTAACCTTATGATGGTCTGGGTGATGTTCATATCAATGATGGCTCAGGTTTAAAAATTACACATATCTGCTCTATCTCTTTCTCTCCTTCCTTTACTTTATCTTATGTTCTTTGTGTTCCATCCATTAAACAAAATCTTATTTATGTTTCTAAATTTTTTTGCTCTAATAACACCTCCATTGAATTTTTTCCATCTCATTTTCTTGTCAATGATTTAACTACAGGGACTCCACTTCTTAGTGGAAAGAATCGGCATAATCTCTACGAGTGGCCAATTGTGGGAAATGCAAATCAAAGCAATGTTGTGGCTCTCTCTACCAATGGTAATGCTTCACCTTCTATAAAAATCTAGCATGGACATCTTGGTCACCCATCATTTAAAATCATCAACAAACTTGTTAAAAATGGTTCTATTTCTCTGTCCTCATATTCCTCTTTAGATATGGTATGACATTCATGTTTATGTAATAAAAGTCAGCGTTTACCATTTGGTAACTCTAGCTTAGAGAGTCGTGGACCCCTTGATTTAGTTTACATCGATGTCTGGGGTCCTTCTCCTATTCAATCTCTTGATGGATTTAATTATAATGTCATTTTTGTTGATCATTTTACCAAATATATTTGGCTTTATCTCTTGCGTCTGAAATCTGATGTGTTTACAATTTTTCGACAATATAAAGCTATGATTGAGAAATTTTTTAATCGTCCTATAGTGTCAGTTTACTCGGATGGCGGTGGTGAGTACACTACTCTTGAAGATTTTTTAAACACCTTGGGTATTCAATATCTCAAAACACCTCCTTGCACACCTCAGCACAATGGTACTGCTGAAAGTTTTCATAAGCACATTGTTGACACCGGTTTAACTCTCCTCCATCAGGCTAAACTCTCTTACAAATATTGGACCTATGCTTTTCAAACTTCAGTTTATTTAATTAATCGTCTATCGACTCCCATTTTAAATTTTCTCACTCCATATGAAAAATTGTTTAATCACAAACTCAATTACAATAAATTTTGTGTTTTTGGCTGCCTATGTTTTCCCTTGCTTAAACCCTACAATTCTCATAAACTTGAACCAAAATCCTCACCTTATATTTTTCTTGGTTACTCTCTTAATCAAAGTGCTTATTTTTGTATGGATTTAAAAACTAACAAAATTTATACATCTCGTCATGTTCGTTTTATTAAGCATGAATTTCCCTCTTCCACATCCATATCTTCTTTGTCTAATATTAATTGGTATGTTTCCTCTCCTTTGCTTACTCATTCTGCGCCATTGTCGTCAACTGCACAGCACAATTCAAACTCTGATGTCGCCTCTGCTCCATTGCACTTCCTCTCATTGCCCTCTGTGACTTCAATGCCATCTTCTCCCGTGGAAGTAGGTAATCTCTCTTCTCCTAATAATTCAAACTCTTCATCTCATTCTTCTGATCTCCCTATTACTGTTTTCTTATTTTCTCAATCTCCACAACCTGACCTACAATCTCTTTCTCCCCCACCAAAACAGTCTACTCACCCAATGACTACTCGATCCAAAAATAACATATTCAAACCCAAACAATTTTACATTGCTAACACCATCCACCCTCTTCCCAATTCTGTTAAACCTACTTGTGTCTCCAAAGCAATTAAACATATTGAATGGAGGGAGGCCATATCTGATGAGATTACTGCACTCCTTCGTAATGGTACTTGGGAACTTGTTCCGCCTAACTCTTTTCATAATGTTGTTGGTTGTAAATAGGTGTTTCGCATCAAACGACATCCTGATGGCTCCATTGCCAAGTACAAAGCTCACCTCATTGCTAAGGGCTTTCATCAATAATCAGGAATTGATTTTCATGACACCTTCAACTCCGTTGTTAAACCAGCAACTATTCTACTTGTTCTCACCCTTGCTTTATCCCATGGCAGGCCACTTTGTCAACTTGACGTAAACAATGCCTTTCTTCATGGCACACTCTATGAGGAAGTCTTCATGCAGCAACCACCAGGCTTTGTCGATCAATCAAAGCCATCTTTTGTTTGTAAGCTTCGCAAAGCCATTTATGGCCTTAAACAAGCACTGAGAGCGTGGTTCCATGAGTTCAAGGGTTTTTTAGTCTCCTATGGTTTTGAGAATTCCAGAAGTGACACATCCGTATTTATTTATCATACATCTACCATTACTGTTTATTTTTTGGTTTATGTAGATGATTTAATCATCACTGGCAACAACACGTCCTTCCTCAATCGTTTTCTTCAAGCTTTGGCTACTCGGTTCTCTCTCAAGGATCTTGGTGATCTCCATTATTTTCTTGGCATTGAGGTTCTTCCAACTCCATCAGGTTTGCTCTTAACTCAGCACAAATATATCAATGATCTTCTTGCCAAGACAAATATGATTGGGGCCAAACCATGCACCACTCCAATGTCCTCTTCACAGTCCCTTCAACTTCACGATGGTTCATCACCAACCGACACCACTCAATTTCGACAAGTTGTTGGCACACTGCAATATCTCTCTCTCACACGTCCTGATGTCTCCTATGCTATCAATAAACTTGCTCGCTTTATGCATGCTCCTACAGAAACTCATTGGTCTGCGGTTAAACGAGTTCTCTATTATCTCAAGCAAACCATCCACCATGGTCTTTTCCTCAAACGTCATCGGCAGCTCCATGTCACTGCCTTCACCGATGCGGACTGGGGCGGCAGTCGTGATGACTACACTTCTACATCCGCTTACATTGTTTACTTCGGTGGCAATGCAATCTCCTGGTGTTCTAAGAAGCAGCGAACAGTTGCTCATTCCTCTACCGAAGCCAAATATCGCTCTCTTGCATCGTGTGCTGTTGAAGTTTTCTAGATTCAAAATCTCTTGCGTGAGCTACATGTTGCTTCCTCGACTGCTCCGATAATTTTTTGTGACAACATTGATGCCACCTATCTCTCTGTCAATCCTATCTTCCATTTTAGAATGAAACATATTGCCATTGATTATCATTTTGTCAAAGATCATGTTGCTTGTGGTTTATTCTCAGTCAATGATCAACTTGCAGATGCCTTAACTAAGCCTCTATCATCAATTCCGTTTACCTCTCTCAGATCCAAGATCGTTGTCTTCAATGGGAGCACCGTCTTGCGGGGGCATAACAAACAAATCTCAACAACTTCCCAACAATTTAACATCTCTAACAAGTAGTCACAATAATCTCAACCAACAAAAGCACAATGTCCATCATAACTGACTCAATCCAGAATGTGTAGCAATTTTGTTAAAGTTAGATACTTCCTTGTAAATAGAAGCTTTCACAACAACAGCTCTCAAAACTATATATATTGTATCTGTACTGGGAACCAATTGAGGAAAAATATACATTGAATTTATATCTCAGAATAAAACTCTTTACAATCGACTTAGTGGAATGGATTGTTAAGTCTTTTAATTAAGTCTCAAATTCAAAATTTAGAAATGAAAAAACTACGCTGAGAGAGTCACCCCTAAATAGAGTTTCCACAGATATTCAAACAAAATTAGTCGAAATATGATTTCGGATATCGATGTAAGAATAAAAAAAACTCACTCAAATAATAATAATAAGATGGTAACGTTGCATGTGTATTAAATTGTAAGGGCTTCAAAATATAAAACTAGAAAACGATATTTTGGGTCCTGAATCTTAACGTAGGACATTCAATAAAAGAATTGATATTTTTTTCGAACCAAAGTGCCTTTTTTTACGGATGTATGTGGTAGATTTTTATTGTCCATTGTGCCATATTCAAAATTTAGGCAAAGACATAATGAAATAATTAACATCGTCATGATTTTCTAAGAAAATTCCAACACCCATGATCAATAAGGTCATGATGTTTCTATTTTTTGTGTTTTTTCTAGGTTTGGAGGCACTCAAACCCTTGACCTAACTTAGGAAAATGTTTGGTAAATGGTGAGATCCAAACGGAGAATGGTGAGAAAATAAAGATACAATCGCCTCTTTTATAGAATCGTACTATAAAATCTAATTTTGTTATACTTGAGCACCGCGGCGGTAGGAGCGGGCGAGATGCCCCCTTGCGCAAGCAAGGCTGCCCAAGCGCACGCCCACAGCAACCCAAGTGCGTCAGACCACCATGGGAACCATTTCAAGTAGTCAGGTTCGGAACTGAGACCCATGTAAATCCCTATTTGATTGAGAGTAGAAATTTCGACTACTATCATAGAATTATAAAGACCTATAAATGATGTATGCTAAGCAAATACATTAGTAAATTCTGTATATGTGCTCATAAGAAATACATACCATTAAATTATTATATATACATCTTGTATAGCATCAAGAGGTTATAAAATACATGTAAAATAATGCATGCATCTTCTCACATATTTCTTGCAATATTCAATCTGATTTGAAAATTCGATTGATACAGAATGCCAAATTTTTTTTATTAATTTTCATAACTCAAATTAGTAGTTTCAAATCAATTTTTACCAAATATCACGTATTAATTACATTTTTAATTATCAACATTAAATAATTACTAAAATTACGGGTTCAATTTTCTTTTAACATATTCACTTAATCTAAGCCCGCAACTCTCTAATATATCTTAATGATATGAATATACTCTTAGTTTTTTTTTTTGAAATTAATCTGATTCGAATAATCGTGAAACACAATTTAAAAATTGACTTTTGTTATATTCACTTTGACATAACTAGCTTTTCCAAAAAGAAAAAAAAAGGAAAAAAATATCTTCCTTTATTGATTAGCTAATTAAGAATTGTGATTTGTAACAACTTGATAACTAAATTAACCTTATCTACATAAAAAGTTAAATGTTGAAAAATAAAGAATAATTTAATTCTATTAGTTAGTATAATTAAAAGAAATTAATTATAATAATATTTTTCGCAATCTTTTAGTTATATTTAATTACAGAAAAAAGATAAATTCCAAGTAAAAGTTTTGTTTATGAAAAATAAAAGATTAATATTTTTTATTAAACAGTGGTCATTATATCGTTGCCTATTTTGTTTATTTATTTATATATTGAGGGTTCCTATGCAAGCTTGTTTTGGACAAAAGCCATGTTTGGTGGTGTTAATGTTAATAATGAGGAATTGCTATTTACCATCCGACATCGGACATTTTTCATGCGAGTAAAAATGGAAAGCCGGAGTGGAGATAGTAAAGCGTTAAATCCTCCGTCGTTTTGACCGAGCCTCTATAATTTCGATGCTCGCTCTCTCTCTCTCTCTCTCTCTCTCTCTCTTTCTCTCTCTTCATTCTTTTGCTTACTCTCTGTCTCTGTCCGTCTCCCTCCCGTTCAAATCGGCTCCATTCACGACCCTCCGATCCTCGTCTCCCCTCCCTCTCTCATTTTCAGTCACTCGAAAAGAATTGAATCGAAAGAAGTAGATACAGAGTTCAGATCTATTCTCAAAGGTAACAACGATCAACTCTCTTAATTTTTTTTTTTTTGGGTGTTTTTTCTTTGATTGCATATCAATGGCAATTTGTATTGAATTTACTATTATCATTATTTTTTGCCATTGCTCTTTCAAAACTTCAATTCACTGTTCCCCCATTTGATTTGTTCACGTCTCCATTCTTGAAGGTCTTGATTGATCCTTCACAGAACCAAAAAATTGGGTCCACTCTATGTATCGATCATGCTAAATTTGGAATAAAATATACAGATCTTCTCTGGCATTCAAAATGGATTCATTGTTCAACTCTCACTTGATCTGCTCCACTTTTGAATTCCTTCTATTCTTCAACTTGTAAAATTTTGGGTCTCTTGATTAGATTTAGTGTGAATTGTCAGTTTGATGTTTAGGATTGAAAAATGAACGCTTTTGCTTGTTAATTGCTAATTTGAGCTAAAATTGGACAACTTGATCACACTATTTCATTTATTGCAATTAATTAGGGGGAAGTTATATGGACGAAGATACTAGGTAGTTTTACAAGGGAAAATGGAAGCAGAGGACAATAAAGAGCATTGGGAGATCTCCGGTAACGCTGCTGATGATTCTGAAAAAAATGTAGACATTAATGATGGAGATGGTAGTTTGGAGAGAAGGCTTAGTAGTGATCTGATTGAGGTAGGAAGCAGCGGAAATTTTGAAAATGTTAGTTCTGTAAATACAGTTAAGAGTGGTGAACTAGGATTTCATGAAGAAGAAGAAGAAGACAATTTTGAAGCGGTATCATTGAAAGACCAGGAGAACCATGGTGGGGAACATAGGGAGGGCCTTGTTGATTTGGGTTTGCCTTCAGATTTAGATTGTGTGAAAGATTCATCTGGGATTGAGGAATCAGTTGTATTTTCATTTGGGCCTGTGGCAACAGAGATGGACTCTTCCCCAGTTTCTGATACGCAACAAGATTATTTTGATTCAAGTCCGGGGCATTTGGGACATGGCATCATGCATTCATATTCTTCAAACAGCCTTGATTCTTCTTCAGGTTATCATGGGGATACTCTATACTCTCCTGTTGATTCGCCATCAAAATCTAAGCCTAAATCTGTGATGCCAAATGTGTCACCAGAGCTTTTGCATTTAGTGGACTCTGCTATTATGGGAAAGCTTGAAAGTATGGATAAATTGAAGAATATTGTAAGTGGTGCTGAGAGTTTTGGGAATGGAGAAGAAACTGACGTTATTGCAGTATTAGTAGTTGATTCGCTTCTTGCCACCATGGGGGGAGTTGAAAGCTTCGAAGAGGATGAGGATAACAATCCTCCTAGTGTGATGTTGAACTCCAGGGCTGCCATCGTAGCAGGTGAGCTTATTCCTTGGCTTTCAACTGTGGGTGACATTGCTGGTTTCATGTCCCCAAGGACACGGATGGTTAGAGGGTTGCTTGTCATACTGCGGGCTTGCACCAGGAACAGAGCAATGTGCTTTATGGCTGGTTTGCTGGGAGTTCTTTTGGGATCAGCTGAAAAGATTTTTGTTCAGGAAGTTGGTTCATCTGAGCAGATGAAATGGGATGGAACTCAATTATGTCACTGCATCCAACACTTGGCCGGCCATTCTCTCACAGTAAATGATCTCCATAAATGGCTGCATGTCATCACAAAAACGCTTACAACTGTATGGGCAACCCGCCTCATGCTTTCACTGGAGAAGGCCATGGGCGGAAAAGAAACCAGGGGTCCAGCTTGTACGTTTGAGTTTGATGGGGAAAGCTCTGGTTTGCTTGGTCCTGGAGAGAGTCGTTGGCCCTTTTCAAATGGCTATGCTTTTGCTACATGGATATACATTGAGTCATTTGCAGACACATTGAATACAGCGACTGCAGCAGCTGCAATTGCTGCTGCGGCTGCAGCCAAATCTGGGAAAACTTCTGCCATGTCTGCTGCTGCTGCTGCTAGTGCACTAGCTGGTGAAGGTACAGCGCACATGCCTCGTTTATTTAGTTTCTTATCTGCTGATAATCAGGGAGTGGAGGCATATTTTCATGCTCAATTTTTGGTTGTTGAGAGTGGTAGTGGGAAGGGGAGGAAGGCCTCCTTGCATTTTACTCATGCCTTCAGGCCACAGTGCTGGTATTTTATTGGTCTGGAGCATACTTGCAAACAGGGTCTTCTTGGGAAGGTAGAGAGCGAGTTAAGATTGTATATTGATGGCACTTTGTATGAAAGTCGACCTTTCGAGTTCCCACGGATTTCCAAGCCACTTGCATTTTGTTGTATTGGGACGAATCCTCCTCCAACAATGGCTGGTTTGCAACGCCGTCGCCGTCAGTGCCCACTTTTTGCCGAGATGGGTCCTATTTATATTTTCAAGGAACCAATTGGCCCTGAGAGGATGGCACGTTTGGCTTCTAGAGGAGGGGATGTGCTTCCTTCCTTTGGAAATGGAGCAGGCTTGCCATGGTTAGCAACGAATGATCGTGTGCAGACAATGGCAGAAGAGAGTTCCCTCTTGGATTCAGAGATTGGAGGATGCATTCACCTTCTCTATCATCCCAAGTTGCTTGGTGGGCGATTCTGTCCAGATGCTTCTCCTTCTGGTGCTGCAGGTGGCTAAATCATTTCTTTCATGCTTTACATACTAAATAGTAGTTAAAGATGCTCTACAGCTTCTTCTGTTTGAATTTTTTTATGCTCCCTGTGCTGCCTTGTGTGATTCAGAAAGTAGATTTTAAGGTTTATTTTGTTATGATTATAAATATTGATTTTTTTCCCTCTGAAATGCTAATCAAGAATGGCAATAAAAACATGTAATGATTAGATAGATAATTTAACTAAAACTACAAAGCACATATAATTCAAGATGGTAGTTGTATCTGTATTAGACACTGCGATGGAAATGATATTTACCTGATGCTTGTTGTATGCTTCTTAAACACTAGATCTTTCTCATATCGTTATTTACCAGAGGAATACTTCCCTTTTTTTTTGGGGGGGGGGGTATGTGTGTTCAAGGGTGGGCAACAATCAAGGTTACCAATTGCACAAAAAATGTTGTCTATGGACTCATTAATGATAGAAAATCTGAATGAGCAATGTTGCAATAAAGATTTGTGACCCTTTAAGCACCACAATCATATATGAAAAGATCAACAAGATGTGATGATGCACATGAACTCTAGTTCAACATATCTTCCATTGTTCCAGTTCATAGTTATCATTTGCCACAATATCATATATTGTTTTAATGTTCCCAGATTGTTTGAAATAGCCTCATGTTCAGCAAGAAGCTATGGCTATTCACATGTCAATTTAATCTTTTGGCATTTCTCCAAAGACACACACTCTCTGAGTCTAAAAATATATCAAAGAATAAACTGATGAAAAAGAAATATCCTATGAACAAAATTAAGGAATCTAAAAGAGACAACATTCGCATCAGCACTTAAATAGAGAAGAAACCAAAAAATTCTGCATCTGAAATCCATAATCTATTATTCTTGAGAAAATCTAGCGTTTCTTTCCATTCAAGCAAAGCAAAAAATACTAGACCAAGGTGAAATTTCAGTTCTCTATAATACATTTTTCAATTTTCTTGTAGCACAGTGTTTTTATTGTATTGTGCTCTTGCATCCTGCACTTCTTTTCCCCTTAATAGGTGTGAAAGCATTTTAATATTCTACTATTTTTCTTTAATGTAATTATAGTGAACCTAGAGAAATTTGGATTATATATTTATGCAATACTACTAACTACTTTCATGTGATCAAGCAACCATTAAAAATGAAGGAAATCTTATGTTTCACATCTTTTATTTGATGCTTGTCAGGATGATGACATAGTATAAGGATCTAAGTCCCAATCCCTTTTGGGGCCAAATACTGCCCAGCTTCGCCATAGGTGCCAAAGAAGAATGAAAAGAAGCCCACGAAGGCAAAAAGGAATGTAACCTCTTCTTTGTGTGTTGCTGAACCCCAAGTCATGATCCTCTCTTCCAAGAGATGGACTTACCAACAATATCACATTGATGACACACATATCTTTGGAATTAAATTAACATCAAAATGTTGCTCAATTTTCAGAACCATGCAACATAAGCATAGTTTGTAAATAGAATACGATATGAAAAATCAGCACATCAGCACTTCTTTAGCACTTGAAGGTTTGATATTTTAAGTTTTACCACAAAACCAGGAAAATTGCTCATTTGCTGATTTTTTAATCTTTCTTTCATAACTTTGGACCAATAGGATTTTAAATTTTAGTCCATGTGTCTTAATGGAATAAAATTACTCCAATTTTTTACCCATGTGTCCTGGTTGTGCCCCCTACTTGTTGCGATTTCCACCTTGATAGCACATTAAGTGTCATCATAGGCTCCCAACATCCTCCCAAAAATGGATGAGTCCTATTATCAGCTCTATATTTGAAGAAAGATAGGAAGTAGAAAATTTGTGAGATGGGCATATCACTTGTATACTTGCATGTCTATCTAACATTCCCTTCTATTTTCTTTCCCCATTTAAGATTTCTATTAGGGAGCGGATTAAATTGAGAAGTTGACAAGAGATTTCCTTTGCCGGGGAAGTGGATCGGCTAAAGAGACTATTTGTTGAGTTGAATCAAGTTTCAAAACCTATTGGTAATTTGGTATCGAAAAACATTTCTTTTGTAAGTAAATGGCTTTGCAGATTTCTGTTAAAACCTAATTCCTTATGGCATAAGATTATCAAAAGTAAGTTTGGTCTTCTACATAGCGGATGGGATGCCATTGCTATAGTGAGAGCTTCTCATTATAGCCCTTAGAAGTTCATCTCTTAGTTATATCATTTTCTTTTTATTCCTTTTGGTCATTCGAAGTGAACAATAGTTCTCTTTGTTTTTGGGAAGATCCTTAGATTGGGGACTCTCCATTTGGGAAGATCCTTAGATTGAGGACTCTTCGTTGTCTATCAATTTCCCTTGTCTCTATAGGTTGTCTATTCTTCATTCAAACTCTTGTAAAAAAAACTTTTATAATTAGAAGGGTTATTCGATATCTTAGAATTTTTATTTTTTTTAAGAAACCTTAATAATAGAGAAGGTGTAGAGTTTTTTCCCCTTTAATTTTTCTTTTTCGAAGAAACAAACATTCTCACAATGTTCTTGACACTAGGATTTATAATCTTGATACTTCAGGTACTTTTAATTGCAAATCGTTTTTGATCATCTTATTTAGTCTTTCTGAGCATTCTCCTTTTCATTTCAATAATTTTATTTAGAATATAAGGGTTCCTGCCTAGGTTAAGACGTTTACTTGGTCCATAGTGTTTACCAAGATCAATGCCCATAATGTGCTACAAAAGAGAAGACCTTTTAAAGCCATCTCTTGAATGATTGTGTTATGTGCTATAGTAGTTCTAAAAATAGAAACCATTTGCCTTTACGTTGCTTAAGTGCATGAAATATGGAATCGTCTCTTTGTCAGGAGTGACAATGAGTGGGTTTGTCTTAGAAGTCTCTTTGATTTATTTCTCACAATGTTTAGAGATTTTGGAAGGGGAAAGATGTTTGCTTACTTTGGAGATATGCGTTTATGGCTATTCCTAGGAGCATTTGGAGAGATGTGGAGTTCTAGAATATTCATAATTTAGACATTTGGTACTTTGAATTCCAGAATCTTTCATAAATTAGACTTTTGATTCTTCTTTTTTATGGAATGAGATTGTATTTATATGGACTCATGCCTTTGAGATTTATGAAAATTATAGCTTAGAAGAGTTAAGGAATAAGGAGGGACCAGAGAGTAGATATCTGCTGGTTTATGTATTATTCTCTATTTATTTATTTTTTTCCGATCTATGAGGATTTCTTATCCTTAAAGTTTTTGCACATTGCTTAATACGTCTAATGCTTGTTCTTTTTCTATTAAAATAACACCTGAGATATGCATTTCCAAGGGTTCCTATGAGTAATTGTATTCCAATCTTCATGTCCCACCCATTTTGCCAAAAGCCATTCCTACAATCGATCACCTGATACCAAAGATAATCAGGTTCTAGAGGAAATCTTAAAACCACTTTCTCCCTAATGTGATTTTCATAGACACTACGTTACCAAGACCTAGACCTCTGTCACATTTATATCAATTAACAATCACCCAGTTGACTAAGTGGTCCTCCCCCTCATAATGTACTCAACATGATTGGTGACTATAATTGGTATATTAAACAAACACATACAATATGAAAAGATACTCCAAAAAATGGAGTAGATAATGGTAGTACGACTACCTAGATAAACAATTTCTCTTCCAGGTATCCACCTGCTTAGAAATCTAACTATCATAGGTCCTATAAGCAAAAGCAATAGGATTGTCTTCCAGGGGGACCTGAATGTGTCTTAGCTGTGCTGGCTAAATCGGAGACCTCATCCTCCTTTGCTATTCAATATGATTCTTTCTTCTCTCTCCATCTAATATTATCTTTCTTTTTCTATAAAAAAAATAATAATAATACAAATAAGGTACAGTCGTGCCAATTAATTCGACATACTTCCCCCATGTTTCCTTTCGATTTCAATGTCATCCAAAAGCTTCCTTCTTAATGATCCTTCTAATGAAAATTGTGGTGTGATGCATTTAATTCTCCCTACATCTCTGCATATATATAATATATATGCATGTATGTATGTATAAATATGTATAAATATGTATATATATATTTTTGTCTGATCGGATCTTGTTAGTTCAAGTTGTTATTTGCTTGTAGGCAAATGGTTTCTGGCTGTGCAATCTAACTACCTCATTATCTTAGGCTTCAGTTGTTGGCTTTTGGTTCCTTCTGACTTGAACTATTCCTGAAAGAGAAAAGATATGATATGAAACTTTTCACTCTCATTATGAAACCTAAGAAGAGAGACCCAGAACAAAGATTGTGGAAGCAAAATTCTCATGTTGGGTAATGTAGTCAATTTGGTAGTTATATTATATAAAAAATTATTTTCTTGTTTATGCAGTTGATGGAAAGATTAAAATGAACAAAGATCTAGATATGGTATATGATTGTATTCTGTGAATACAAAGGAGTAGCTGGAATATTGATGAGTTGAGATCTAGAATGGAAGTTGTGTGGAGAATAATTGGTATAATGATAGTGTTTGAAAAAAATGTGTAAAATCCTCATTAATTTTCTTTCTTTTCTAGCAGAGTATCTTATCCCCTATTTGGTATTCTTTGCTTCTCTGCAATGATATCTTTCCTTGTTGAAAAAATGATGGTATGTCAATAATGAGGAAGAGAGACGGAAAGTTCATATTAATAATTGTTTAAAATAGAGGTTTGGCCACCCTTCTAATTTGGCTCTGAAAGAAATGTAATAATGCAGTGAAAGCGATAAAAAATTGACATGGATGTGCCAAAGGCACAACATGCCAGAAAAATATGATAGATTTAAAGAAAAAAGTGGGGAAAAAAAGATATGAAGAGACTAGGATACTGTATCGAATTAATTTACTAAGTTAATCATAGTAATTCTATTTTACCTTTTACTCTTTATTTTGTTTTTGCAATTTGAGGTTTCAAATGTTGAGAGGCCTTTAAGGTTTCTACTTAAGTTTGCACACTTCTCCTCAAAGCAGGATAAACAGATGTAACTAGACTTTTCAAATGCATAAATATCTTAAGAAGCTTCTATTTGTTGTTAAGAAATCTGCTTAGTTAGAGATCGGTTGAGAAGAGCATTAGATAACTTCCATTTAATCAGGTCTATGCTATCATCATTGTAAGTATTATTCTTGAATTAATGAACTTTGATATATTTAATATATATAAGTGTCCTACAGCACCAAAGTTAATTCTCAACCTGGTTTTAGCCGTTGATGTACAACATAAGGAAGTAAGAGGCAGCACATCTCTTCCCTTCTTTCTTTACACATGCCAGTACGAATTAATAGCAACTTTCTTTATTTCTTTGTAAAATTATCCATGCCAAGTGTCATCTGAACAGCCTTAGATTGTCTAGGCAGTATTGTCTCCAGGATAAAAATTTAGGGTCGGTACATTGCTGATATATTTCACGATGTGCTGATATATTTCATGATGAACTTTCTATGTTTTGTCCTTTTTAAGCTAATGTTTATTGCTTTATATGTTGCCTTCCTTACATTTAGCCACTATAAATTGAATACTATTGATGGCTCAAATATCATTACGTAGCTCATGTTCTTGGATAACATGCGATACCTCAGGTGTACTCCGAAGACCAGCTGAGGTTCTTGGGCAAGTGCATGTGGCAACAAGAATGCGGCCTTTAGAGGCGTTGTGGGCACTAGCCCATGGAGGTCCTATGTCTTTACTTCCACTAGCGGTGACTGATGTCAGTAAAGACAGCTTGGAACCTCTAAAGGGGCTTCTTCCTTACTCTTTGGCAACGGCTGCTCTTGCTGCTCCACTGTTCAGAATAATTGCAATGGCCATTCAACACCCCAGAAACAATGAAGAGTTGTGTTGTAACAGGGGCCCCGAGGTTTTGTCTACAATCTTAAACTATCTTCTGAAAACCTTGTCTTCACTTGATGTTGGAAAGCCTAATGGTGTAGGAGATGAGGAACTTGTTGCTGCTATTGTCTCCTTATGCCAGTCACAGAAATATAATCATGTACTCAAAGTGCAGCTTTTCAGTACACTGCTCCTTGATCTGAAAATATGGAGCTTATGCAACTATGGAATACAAAAGAAGCTTTTGTCATCACTGGCTGACATGGTATTCATGGAGTCATTAGTAATGAGAGATGCTAATGCTATTCAGGTGCTTCTTGATGGCTGCAGGAGATGCTACTGGACAGTTCGTGAAACAGACTCTGTGAATACATTTTCTATTAATGAAGGAACTCGGCCTGCTGGTGAAATAAATGCTCTGGTTGATGAGCTCTTAGTAGTTATTGAACTCTTAATAGGAGCTGCAACTCCATCATTGGCTGCAGATGATATCAGATGTTTACTTGGTTTTATGGTCGATTGTCCACAACGCAGTCAGGTATATTAGCTTCATTATGCAATACAAAACATTTTACATTGGTGTATAATAGATACTTTTGTATTTACTTTTATGCATGCCCGCTTTATTGATCTCATCCAATTTCATTTCCATTAAGGTGCTTGATAGATTCCTGCAAGGCAAATTATCACATGGATGGTCAATTCCTTTGAAATATAGCTTATGGTGTCAAATTTTAAATGGGTTAATGAGATAAAATTGAAATATATATTTTGACAAATTCATATAATTAGGGGAATCAGGACCCGATTTATTTTGGAGTTAAGTTGGAAATGAGTATAAATAACATTTGGACTATTAGTTCGGTGGGTACTCCTTTTGAAGAATGGGTTGTTAAGTGGCCAGAATATTTGCACTTGGAGTATTTTGGTGGTAGATATATTGGAGCTAGCACTTGGTGGATCAAGAGATTTGGAGCTCAATGGTGGTTATGGAATCATATGGGCATAGAATTTGGAATATGTATTCAAGAGGCATGGATTGGTAAATGGCTTTTACTGAATTGGAGGTAGGTAACGTGAAAAGAAATATTTAAGGTTAGGTCTATTGAGCATATGTTTGGGAACGTTTAACTTCCTTATGCCTGAAAGCAATCTACAATTTACTAGTGTTGGGAACATTAGAATTTGCTTGTGTTGAGAACATCAAACCCTTTTTTCTTGCAATTTTGGGTGACAATAAGATCTATATTTATGTTCTGTTGCTTTAGGTCTTTCAAAAGGTATCCAATCTCAAATCAGTAGGACTAAGATTAGTGTTAGCAGTATAAGTATCAATCCAGACCTTGACAAGTTGCCCAACTTTTCATCCTTGGGGAATTCTAACACCAGCTGCTCTTCCAAAGGAGAGTTAAATCTAGCTCCCTCCTGTCTGTCACCATGTCCACATACTTTTTCACGGAGCTCCTTCAGTAAGCCCAATCCTCTTTGTGCATAGAACTGAATAAAGGCATGGAATTATGTTGTTGTACATGTTATACACCACCAAGTGGTGTTGAGTTTTCATATTTGTTCTTGATTCATTCTCTCTTGGATAAAATATACTTGAAAAGCCAAAAATTTGAAGGAACACCATATACTAGCGAGTATAAAAAACATAGTTTTGATTTGAAATTGAATACAGGCATATACTTTCATGTTTCTCTGCTTGAAATTAAATACAAGCGCATTATGTTGATTATCTTTATATAGCTGTAGACATGGATTAGATTCCTTTGGTTTTAAGTTATCATCTTTATATATATTATGTATATATCTTTAACTTAAGTAGCTTGATTTTTCTTTTCTTTGATGGAAAAAAAGATTGTAATTAGATGTATTAGAAAAGATGCATAGAACTCCAAGGATGAGAAATCCTTGGAAGCACAAGAAAACCAAGAGCAAAAAGGAAACCAGTAAGGACTGCAATCTAATCTCTCTTCAACTTCTCTTAAACTATAGTCTCCATAGGCACCTGAAGCATGTGCCTAAAGAGAAGTATAAAATCAATCTTGTCTCAAAGAAGAGAAGGACCGATTCTAATTTCTGAAAATTCTAGCATCCTTTTGAATACACCAAAAAATAGCCAAAGGAGAAAATGTCCAAAGCAAAGAAACATATTTCTGCCGTATAAAACTTTAAATTTGTAATAAACAATTCAAGGAGTCTTGTCAAACAATTAACTTATTGTCTCTTGCAATAGGACAATGGAAAAAACAAGCGGTCCAAGTTTTGAGATTCCTTGTAGCACATGTCATCCATGGAGATAGCTTTAAAAGGTCTCTTTTTTGTAACACATCATTGTGGTGATCTTGTTATGTACCATAGACCAAGTGAAGGTCTTATTGGCATCGACCTTTCCCTTCCAAAAAAAAATTGGTTAAAGGAAGAGGAAAGGTGCGTGGAAAGCAAATGAGATAATAAAAGAAAGATTTGCAAGAGAAAGTACCACAAGTAAAAGGTCCAGCCCTTGGTATCAGGAGCACGGGGATAAGGTTCATTTCCTTATAGCAAGGACATTAGGGAGGAGGAATACACTATAGTTTGCCTATCATTAACATTTATTAGGAAATGAAAATTTCAAGAGACCTCATAAGCCTCCCTGTTGTAAAATTGTTGATAAGGGTTGAATGAAGCATAGAAAGTTCAGAGGGTTGAAGAGAAGTGATGGAAAGGGAAGAATCTTCTATCAAATAATCCTCCCAAAAGGGAATACAAGAACCAATTCCCACTTTCAACGTTACTGGAGGAAGAAAGATCTGATATAGTTGAGAGATGAACTTCCAAGGGTTATAATGAGGATCTTCCAGTAAAGCCTTGTCATTCCATCATTCTGTTAGAGACCATGCTTGCTCCTCATTAACGTTATGCGACAAAAAATTAGGTTTCGATGGTGCTTACTAGGGAAATGTTTTTGGACACTAAGTTATTGAGTCTCAGACCACCTACAGATGTAGGTTTAGAAAACTGCTCCCAACTCACCAAGTGACCCCTCTGATTCAAACCACTCTCTGACCATATGAGATGTACATCTACTTCTTAATCTTCTTAGTCGCCCCTACAGGAATCTTAATAGGGGATAGAAAATAAAGGGAAATGGTCAAGAGATATGCAAGGATAAGGATAATATACCCACCTAGAGAAAGCAAGCGCCTTTCCATCCATCTAACCTCTTATTAATCATAACCACGATAGGATCCCAAAAATGAACACTTGTTGGGTTGCCCCCTAAAGGAACTCTTAATAGTTTGATTTGCTATAGAATTGCAATAACCCTCATGAGTTCTAGTCCTCTTTAGCTTCTCTACTTATTTGATGTCCACCTGTATTAATTTTTCTTATATTTTAGGTGTCACCTTGTTGTGCCAATATTTAGCATCGTTCTAGCTGCAGTGTTGTCTGATGGTTGTATTTTTTATCTGTTCTATCCATTGTTCTTTTCTTCAGGTTGCAAGGGTATTGCACCTGATCTACCGATTGGTGGTGCAGCCAAACACATCCAGAGCTTACACATTTGCAGAATCTTTTATATCCTGCGGTGGGATAGAAACACTTCTTGTCCTGCTTCAACGGGAGGCAAAAGCTGGTGACCATTCTGCCCCAGAACCTGCAATGAGGAATGATGGTGGGTTGTCAGTTCAGGAATCTGGAGAAGAGATTGGCAGTATGCTTCTGGAAAAGAGTGAGGGTGAGGATTTAGGACCCTTGGAGAATAAGGAGTTGAGTTCACATAAAAAGAATCGTCAGTCTGAGTTTTTCGATGGCAGTGAAAACTCTATTGCTGCTTTGACTGGCATGGGCATAGAAAGCAGAGGATCTGTTTCTGAGGCTCTTTTTGTGAAAACTTTGGGTGGTATAAGCTTCAAAATTAGTGCTGACAATGCTAGGAATAATGTTTACAATGTTGACAGAAGTGATGGCATTGTTGTTGGAATAATCAATTTGTTAGGTGCTCTAGTGACTTCAGGCCATCTGAAATTTGAATGCAACGGTCCTTCAGATACAGCAAGTAACTTTAATGGCAGTGGGCTGCATGAGGGAGGAGGGACCATGTTTGAAGATAAAGTTTCTCTTCTACTTTTTGCTTTACAAAAGGCTTTTCAAGCAGCGCCAAATAGGCTAATGACTAGCAATGTTTACATGGCTCTGATCGGAGCCTCGGTATTACATCATTCTTGCCCCTGTTTTTCGTTTTTTCTTTTTTTTTTTTTTTTAATATAATAACATGCATAGAGACCAAGGTGTTTGCATTGTTCTATTTGATTTTGATGAACTCTGTATGTTGGAACTAGTGAAGGGCATTGGTTTTCTACTTTTGATGGAGATATGTATGTATGTATGCATGTATATATGTATGTATGTATGTCTGTCTGTCTGTCTATCTGTGTCTCTGTGTGTGCGTGTGCGTGTGCGTGTGCGTGTGCGTGCGTGTGCGTGTGCGTGTGCTTGGGTGTGGGTGTGGGGGGTGTGTGTGTGTGTGTGTGTGAGCAAAGGCAGAATACCTAAAGATTGAGAGAGGGATTTATAAACAAAGCAACATCCTCAAATGGCAAAAAAGACCTAGACTAGAAGCAAAAAGCTAATGTCTTTAACAGGACATCCACAAAAAATAGGAGGTTTCTCAACCCTCGCATAATTTTACCTATTCTTTTATTTTTATTTAATTTCATCTTTTTTTTTTTTTTTTTTTTTTTTTTTTTTTTTTTTTTTTTTTTTTAAATCCTGGCTGCATGCCTATATTTTGGTATGTTATAATTTTACGTGACTATAATTTGCTATATTATCTTATACATAGTTCTAAGTTTATGCATTTGAGATTATATACTGGTTTTCTTGATATGCTTTGCTGTTCCATATTACATTTCTATTTCACTTTATTGCTGTTTATTTCTTAATTGATGTTATAATGATTTGTACAATTATACTTACTATTCTGGATGATTATCCTTTGCATATTTTAGTGTTGAGAAGATTTTTGGCATTTTAGATATTAACCTTCCTTTTCACAATGTGGTTTGTCTTGTGTTTGGGCTTGGAGCTATTCCCAAGCACTGGACAATTTGATTTCATGGAGCATATATAGAACAGAGAATAACATATCCTCTTAACAAGAAAGAAATAAATAAATACATAAAAACTGTGCAAAACCTATACTATGAAATAACTTCTCTCGAATTCTATATAAATCCTCTAGACTAACATCTTTGAAGGTTCAGAGGCATTTGATCTTAAATGCTCCAGATTGCCTTTTGCTTAGAGCCTCTGTTATCTTCTTGATTTAACCATTCACATGTAGTCTTTCTACTAATGTTCACCATTTGTCATGATAGACTTGTGACAGTCTATAGGGGTTGATGGGATCATTTCATATCTTTTGTTTCAGATTAATGCTTCTTCAATTGATGACGGATTGAATATATATGATTTTAGTCATCGGTTTGAACATGTGCATCTTTTGTTGGTTCTTCTACGATCACTTCCTTATGCTTCAAGGGCATTCCAAAGTCAAGCAATACAGGTACTGTTTTTGTGTTTGCTTCTGTAGGATATTTTCCTGTGTGTATTAGAAAATTGAATAGGTTTTTGCTGTAGGACTGCAATGTTTGTTTCAATGAATTTTTGTTATGAAGCTGAAACAAACATCAATTTTGCATTTCTTTTTTTTTTTCTTTTTAAAAATATTTCATAATTAAAGAAAAGAAGATACGCTGATTAGAAGAAGAATTTACACTGAGAGAGGGTAAGAAATCCTCTACAAATACAAAAGAAAGAAGAAAAGTAAAAGAATGGAGCATAATATCATGGAAAGTCTTCCCTGATCCTGCCTCACTAGTTCCAATGAGATTGCTTTGAATGTTCCCACTGCAGTAGGTCATATTGGTGTTAGTTCCCAAGGTGTATGAATGTGAGAGCTCTTCTCTTTGAATATTTCTATCAGTCCACCAGATAGCAGAGTCTTGGCATTTATATTTAATTTCTGTAAACTCCTTTAGCATTTTAAACGACATACTACTAACAAAATTAACAATATAGTTTCAGACAGAAAATTCATTTATTTATAGACTATAGTGAATTTGAATATAAGTAGTTGGAGAAACTTCTGCATCAAATCTGGAAAGAAATAATTAGAGAAGAGATGAAATTGAAAACCTCATAAAGATTTGTCTGTGTCCTGTGAGATTAGGATTGGTGTTGGCTGTCTCTTCTTCCACGCAACTTAGTTCTCTTTGAATTCCTCAAAAGTATATATGCAAGCAGTAACAGAGGTAGAACCTAGGGTAAACAGTTTGTTTGCTAGGTCTTTCTTAACGTTGTCCATCTTCGTCTGCCCATGCTTGTAATCTGGGAACACATCCTCAATGCATTTACACTGTGATTGTCTTTTTTCTATTTATAAATTTCTGAACCATTTTATTCTATATGATTTCAGGATCTTCTTTTTTTGGCTTGCAGTCATCCTGAAAACAGGAATACTCTTACTAAAATGGAAGAATGGCCTGAGTGGATTTTAGAGGTTCTTATATCAAATTATGAGGTAATACTTTTTAGCTCTGGATATTGATATGCTTTTCAATTTGTTTTGATGTTTACTTCAAATGCTGTGAGAAACATGGCACTCATGCAGTTTGGATTACGAGTCTTAGTATTATCAATCTGTAGTTTCTCGTGTAGGTACTTACACGCGCTTTTGCATGTTTTGGTCACATGATTTGCTCATACAGACAGGTTCAAGTAAAAGTTCAGATTCTACAACCTTGGGAGACATTGAAGACCTTGTACACAATTTCCTAATAATCATGCTGGAGCATTCAATGCGCCAAAAGGATGGATGGAAGGTTTGCTCTCTCCATTCGACAACTCCCTGCCTGTTATATTATGCTTGTGGTGCTTACTAGAAGTTTTTCCTCATTCTCTTCTTCTATCAGTTTCATTTATGTTCTCTTGTTATAATTTCCTTTTTTCAGGATATTGAAGCTACAATTCACTGTGCAGAATGGCTTTCCATGGTGGGTGGATCTAGCACTGGAGACCAGCGTATTAGGTATAACTAGTGCTTATCTCTCAAGTTTCCTTGTTGCACCCAAAATCTTGTCTGCCAGTATTAGGGTTTGTTCCAGCATTTGTGATAGTAATGTCTTTGAGTAGTCGTTCCTTTCAGATCATCTTTTCTACATGTTTGAATTTGATCAATTCATGCTGATAATTACATAAATATCTACACATTTGTGAATGGGTGGTAGCTGTCTTTTTATTGTTTAACTTTATTTTCCCTCTGATGTTGAACTTTGTTAGTCTTCCTGATGCTTCAAAAGTTCAAAGCGAATAGTGCTATATTAAACGTTGTTCAAAAACATCTCTTGCATAATTTCAAATTTAATTCTAAAGTGCCCATGGTGCTGCTTCCAGCTAGAAAGGAGGTTGCATGCATCTATTCATTGAGACTGTGTCACTCAGAAAAGTTAGTTTTGCTGAGATCCGTTCCAGAATTACAAATGGATTATACACTTGTTTCGAAACAATCAGCTGATCATAGTAGTTAAGACCCTTGCATTCTTCCTCACCAAGTGACCATACGTTTCATTTGCTTCTCAAGTTTGAACTGAACTGTTGTTTTCTATTACTGAAAAGGAATTTTTCTATCATCTAAATATCTTCTGGGACTTATACAATTGAATTTGAATATAGATTAGTTGAATTCATCATGTGGCATTTTTATTCTCTGAAATTTGTTTTATTTTATATTCCGCATATTGAAGACGAGAGGAATCATTGCCTATTTTCAAAAGACGTCTTCTTGGTGACTTGCTAGATTTTGCTGCTAGAGAACTGCAAGTTCAGGTAATTTTTGTTCTTAGAACTATTGAATTTCTTATCTGTTTGTTATCAGACAGACATCCCTTTCATAGTTGGAAAATGAGCCTTTAGTTTTTGGTTTTCATTTTTTTTTTATATTTTTAATAATAAAAAACTCTATTAAAAAAAAAAAAAAAAAAGAAGCTACAAAAAGGAGGGAGCGCCAGGATGGTGCAAACCCACCAAAACTACAAGGACAATCTACAAGATCAACGACCTCAAAAGCGACTTTGGAGATTCCCCCTAGAACCCAATTCTCTCCAGCAAGGGTTATAAAGAGCATAGGGTAGTATGGTACCTATCAGAATCGATAAGATACCACTAGAGTGGGAATTTCTCATTGCAGTCTTTGGAAATTCATTTTTTCAGTAATACAATATTTTTCTTCCTTTGATGTCCTCTAAGGTAGGTGATGGCTCTCGAGTTTTATTTTGGGAGGAATCGTGGATTAGGGAGGGCGAACCTTGGTGCAATGATGGAGTTGCTCCTTTGGTGACCTCGAGATAATGGGTTCGAGGCGTGGAAACGCGTGGAAACAGGCTCTTTGCAAAAATACAAGGGGAAGGCTGTGTACATATACGCCCACCCTCCCCCTACCCCCGCACTAAGTCAGGGAGCACTTTATGTACTGGCTGAGCTCTTTTAATCATGGATTGGGGATTCACCCTTCGGAGAGACTTTTGCCCGTATTGCCTTTATCACCCTATCCCTATTAAAGATTTCTTTATTTGGGAGGGACTTTCATTTTCTTGGGATTTTCAATTTTTTAGTAAGCAATAGAAAGTTGTTGAGTCGTCTTATTTGATTTCACTCTTTCGGGATAATGAACCTTCTCTTCTTGTTCGTGACACAGCATTTGAAGTCATTGATTTTTTGGGAGTTTTATTTCATATCTAATTAGTTTTTCCCAAAATCCTCCTTTTTCAATTAAAGAATTTAATTTGGAAGGTAAAGTTAAGCTTTTATTCGGTCCATGGTGTTTTATAAAATTGATACCAATGATCTCCTAAAAAAGGGAGACCTTATAAAGCTTCCTAGGATGTTTATGTGATGTGTTACACCAATTTTGAAACCAAAGATCACTCATTTTTATATTGCTCAATTGTGAGGGAGACGTGGAACTGCCTCTTGTTGTGTTGGCAATATTTGGGTTGCCCTAGGAGAATCTCTTATTTGTTCATCACAAAATTTTGAGGTTTTGAGGGAGAATGATAATCGGTTGTTGTGGAATTGCATGCTTTTAGCTTCCAGGCGCAATGATAGAATCTTCCTTAATCAAATGAAACTGTTAAAGATTTTTATGGGACAGAATTATTTTTTACACTTTTCTATGGGCTCAGTCTTGGGGATATATGTAGATTATAGGTTAGAAGATATAAAGAGGTACCGGAGAGCAATTGTGTATTAGTCTTTTTGTATTGCATTGCTTTATTCTTTCCTATTCCCAAGGATTGTTCATCCTTAGGAGCCTTCTTTAAATTCCTTATACATATAATATATTATTCCTTTGTCTAATCAAAAAACGACCTCGATAACAACTTGAAAGGTTTAGAGAACATCCAAAAATGCAGACAATGAAAGCATCCACAAAACTCATCAAGGATTTTTCTACCCTTCAAAATTCCTCCTAATATGTTCCCCAACAAGCTATCCAAACATGGCTAAAGGGTGCATCCTAAAGACTCCCCTCCTCCATGTGCACATACCCTCACACTACTCTAAATCCACTACTCACTTTGTACAGAGCCTGCAGTCTCCCACACAACATGTACACGAGAAAAAATCTTCCCCTGCAATAGATGAGTCCAAGTACAATGGGGAAGCAGATGATCCCGTGCCTCAAGCTCTCTCTTGATAAATCGCATCTGTTTACCAAGAAAATGTCCCTCCTTTGAGGATCAGCTTGAATTAAAATCCTTTGCGAAGCAGCCTCCCATGCAAGAAAGGTGACCCTCGGGAGAGTGAATGAATTCTGAATGAGCCTAAGCTGATGACCTTAGTGGATTTCTCAAAATTTTGAAGCTGATGTTGCAAATAATTGTGGTTACGGGAGATGTAAGGTGGTTTAAGATAAAGACAATGCCTCAATGAACATAATAGTTCAGAAGATATTTATTAGAACTTGGTCATTTTGTGAGGACCATAATTAAAGGTTTTCTAACTAGGTGTGAATCCAAGACTACACGACTATAACCAGGACCTAGATTCTCGTTATGGTTCTTCAAATTTGTGAGTTTAGTCTCTCTTGACTGACTAAATCACTTCAGTCCTCTTGTGAGACGGCCATAGCAGATAAACTTTGCTGATTGTTTCTTCTTTCTTGATTAGAGAAGGAAGTTCTACTCACAAGAGTCAATCAATGGGACTGAGCACCAAGAAGGCCCTCATCAAAACAAAGAATCTACTAAGTTTGCAAGCTCAACAAAGGATTTGAATTACTTACTGGGAAACCAAAAATACAAACACTTCAGTAAATTGTCCACAAAAACATTTAAGGGTCTCTAGACAGCCTCAAAAGTCCTGCTATTCTGTTCTCTTCCCACCAACCAAAATACAGCTAGAGGGATTATTCCAAAAACTCTTCTCTTCATTGTACAAACAATATGTTTTCCCACTTCAGGCCCAAATCATGGAGCTTGCACTTACCCCCTTTTGTCCAAAAAAGCAAATATCTTCTTCCACAAGGTTTGATCACAAATGCACCGAAGCAAGAAATGGTCCAAGGTCTCCAAATGGCTCTTACATGAGGCACATTTGTTAAACAAGATAATGTCTCTCCTTTGGAGGTTATCTTGTGTTGAAAATCCTTGTCCAAGCAGCCACTCGAGCGAAGAAAATGACTGAGGATTCCCGATGAACTTCCATGGGAAAGGACCCCCTCCCTCCTTTCATGTTAGTCCATCTCAGTTGATTGTAAAAACCATGGACCTCAAAGAATTCTGATTTCGAGTCTCTCCAATTACCACGCCTTCCTTGCTCAGGTCCAAATTCACCTCCTCTAGCACCTGAAAAAGTCAAAAAAATCTGTAACTCTTAGTCATTTGCCTGCCTTGGGAAATTCACCTCCCACTGGTAGTGATCTCCTTGCAAAGAGATTAAAGTTAAAACCCCTTGCCTTTTTTTTTATTTTTTCCTCAATCTTTCAACAGTTACAATTAGTAGGTAAATTCTTCATCCAGTACTATACTGATGAATTTAGTTGGATACCCCTTTATACAGTTCTTTTAATCCAATCTTGTACCCTTGGTCAAGTAGAAGACTAATTCTCATTTTGATTAGGAGTTCACATTCCAAACTTTTATTAAGATTTATGCATAGCCAACATCTTGTATAGGGGCACCAAGAGGGTTGTCCTACAAGATAAGAATGATCATTTATGAGAAAAAAGAAAATCCTATTGTCAAAAAATAATAGGTTTTCGAGCAGTGCCAATTGTGACAGAGTGGCCTTTCTATTATTTGGGGAACTGATTAAACCATGTCCTGTGGGAAGTTGTTTGAATAGTGTTAAAAAAATAAAATATAAATAAAAATTCAACCACTTGATTTTTTGGTGCCATTCATTAATTCATTAATGGATTTTTTTCTGTTCTGGTTAATGGCTCCCTTAATTATAGTTTCACTCTTTGAAGGACTTACAGCAAGGAAGTACTCTGTTCCTTAGTTGTTCATTTTGGTGATGGACAGTTGAGTAAGATGTTCATCAATCATCAACTCAAGGTTGGTTTTTGTGGGTTTAAAGTGGTACAGGTACTGAAGGTGATAGATTGGTTAGGCTTTCTCATCTTTTATGCTGATGACAATTTTGTACCCTCTCCATTCCGCTTCAGGTGTCACTGTAAAAATATATTTTTCATTTTATTCCAGTTTTAGTGTCATTTTAGAAAAGCAAGGATGTAGTAATTATTTTTCCAACTTTACCATTTTCTTTTGTTATCTTCACTAAATATTCAATTATTGCATAATAAAGTTCACTTCTCATAGGGTATTTAATCAATTAAATACTATTTTATTTCTAGAATTATGTCTGTTCAATCCTTTCTTTAATTCTTGTGCAAATACTTTAAACTTTAGTTGAAGTGGACCGGAGGGAGTATTTTTTTTTTAATGGGTTGGGGTGATGTCAAAGTGAAGCAAATCCTCTTTCTTAAAAGCATTCTCCTTTTTATTACTTTTTTTTTGGGGGGTGAATTGTTATCATAAATTGTTTACTTGGGTGTTCCGGACTGGAGTATTCTTTGGAGGATGTGCAGTGAAGAAATACAACTTGGAGAAGCAAAGCACATGATTTGTCTTTTGCCAAGACTCGGTCAGTTACTTGCATTGTATCAACGGACATGGCAATTTTCTTTAATTTATATATTGTAAAATTTCCTTTTCTGAAGAAACATTTACATAGATTTAAACTACAAAAGATCTGACTAACAAATGTAAGCGGACTGGTTTGGGATAGCATAATCTGAGGAACTAGATGATATTTTGAGATCTATTGGTGTTTACGGCCTTAGTTGTTCCCAAGTACAACATTTTATATACGAGTGAAAAATCTTTTGGGTCTTTCCATTATATTTGGTTTATTTCAAAGGAAAAACCTCAATAAAGTCTACATCGTTTTTTCTCCCCTCGTGCAACAGACACAAGTAATAGCTGCTGCTGCTGCTGGAGTTGCAGCTGAGGGTTTGTCTCCTAAACTTGCAAAGGTGGAAGCAGAAAATGCTGCTCAGCTTTCTGTGGCTTTGGTAGAGAACGCAATTGTGATCCTAATGCTTGTTGAAGATCATTTGCGCTTACAGAGTAAGCTCTGGAATTATCCACGTACGGCGAAGGGCACTGCTTCTCCACTTTCATTCATTTTCCCTATTAATAACCACTCAAATTCAACCTTAACTGGTGGAGAATCTATAGACACTGCAAGTGCTCTTAGATCACAGACTGGTGATGAGACAGGACTCTCTCTTGATGTAAGTATGTGGTAGTATTCAAGTACGATATTTTAATTATGCGTGTTTTGAAATATGACCCCTCAGGCCTTCTATCAAAAAAAAATAAAAAAATAAAAAAAATGCATGTATTGCTTTACTTTTTGTTTTCTTCCATGTCAAATTGTTATGTGGGTATTTGTGTTTCATGACGCCCATGTTTTGTCCTTTTTCTATGAAATAATGGCTTAAAGATTTTCTTCTACTTTTTGATTACTTGAGTCTGGGAAATTATAATGTGCCCTTCTTTGGTCTGGAAACTCAAAGATGTTGCACGTTCACTAGAGAAACCACTTTTAATGTAGAACACATACTTGTATCAGGAAACAAGAGAGACTATCAGTGGTGGCTCGACATTTCCTGTTGCCCTTCAATTGGTTTCTATGCTATTGACACCTCAAGTTTGTGATTTTAGAATGTAAAGCAATCACTCCTGGTTCACGCTATTTTCTTCCATTTTGATGTGCAGTGATTACATGTATTATGCATATGTTTTGCAATTGAACTTTTAAGATAAAAAATAATATAAACACCACCCTCCACAAGTTGGGCTTTTAAGTAGTTAGTTGTTTCACGAAATTTAAGAGGACTTATGCCTGCAGGTTGTCACTAAAGGCTACCAATTATCTTGCAGGATCGGCATTATTAGGCCCCATTGAATGTGGTAGCTGTAGCAAGAGCCTATTGCTCATTAGATAAATTTTGGTTCAGTAGATACTATCATCTGAATTCGAGCAGACAGGTGTCAAGTGTATTCACTTTTTTTCCCTCCTTTTCAAAATAGATTGGGAAAAGTATTTGAACTCATAGGAGTCCTTATTTAGAAACAGGGACTCTTTTTTCCTGACCTGGAACAAGGGTCCATGTTATCCGTGCTTATTGGCATCTTTGCTTTGTGGTTCATGATCTTTGAAACAATGGTGAGAAATAATACTGCTTGTGCTTATTGAGCACATTCCTTGACAGTCATTTTAATCGTTTCTTGTGATGTCTTAGATCGTAACTTTTCTTTTAAATGTTTGAAAATTCACAAAAATTTAAGTCTATACCTCACGTGTTAGGTCACAGTATGTTTTTAAGCTAAAATCACTTATAATTGAGGCAAGTTTGTCTTCTTAGTGTGGGTCATTGTAAAATATTTATTTATTTATTTATTTATTTATTTTTAAAACTCTTCTTATCTATATCCTGCTATGATTCTATACCTTTTCTTGCCCCTTTATGGAACTCAAAATGAAAACTTGAATCAGGTTCTTGCATCAATGGCTGATGCTAACGGTCAAGTTTCTGCATCAGTGATGGAACGCCTAGCTGCAGCAGCAGCAGCTGAACCATATGAGTCTGTAGCATGTGCTTTTGTGTCGTACGGGAGCTGTGCTGTAGATCTAGCTGAAGGTTGGAAATTCAGGAGCCGATTGTGGTACGGAGTTGGCTTGCCTTCAACAAATGTTGTCAGTGGTGGTGGCAGTGGGTGGGAGTCTTGGATGTCTGCTTTAGAAAAGGACGAGAATGGAAACTGGATTGAGCTTACCTTAGTGAAGAAGTCAGTCGCAATGCTCCAAGCTTTGTTACTAGATGAGTCTGGACTTGGAGGTGGTCTTGGTATAGGAGGAGGATCAGGAACTGGAATGGGAGGAATGACAGCACTTTATCAGTTGCTAGACAGTGATCAACCATTTCTCTGTATGCTAAGAATGGCACTTGTTTCAATGAGGGAAGAAGATAATGGAGAAGATAGTATGCTTATGAGGAATTTAAGCTTTGGGGAGGGAATGCCGGAAGGATTGCAGCGACAAGCTGGTAATGTTGTCTCCTTAGATAACAACCTTCTGATCTCAATGAGAAAACCACGATCGGCATTGTTGTGGAGGTATCGAAATTTGGCCATAATTTTTTCAAGGATGTTTTCCAGTATCTTTTAGAAGTCTACTTGCTTGTTTAACACAACTATGTTGACACTCATTCAATGACCACAACTAACCACTTTTAAACTTATCTTATGACACACTGCACATTGTGTCAGAGATGAATTTTTTTTGTGCATTCTGATATCACAGCATCAATCTTTGAACTACTGCCTTTGCCTTCCTCATGATTATTGTTGGTCCAGTTTTGGATTTTATTCCATTTCTATGTTCTCACTAAATTCTAATTCAAGGATTTTCTTTTTCGGGAAAAATTAGAGTATTAGTTTATTTCTGGTTGAAGTGAGAAATATAATTAGAAGCAAAATATAATACATAAATAAACATGGAATAGAAGAGAGAAAATTATTATTTTAAGGGAATAAAAAATATTTTAACAATATTTTAAGACGTGCATATCCTTACATGTGAGATCAATATAGTAATAGCTAGATAGCAGATGCAGTGTAAAAAGATTCCTTCCTATTTCTTCCATGGAATTACCGAACAAGATGGACATGCTCCTCCCTGCTGACATTGTCCTTGGACATCCTTGCACCTAATCAGTTCGGGATCCCTTTTCTTTGTTTGGGGGAGGGGGTGTTTCGTGATAACAGTAATTATCTGATTCCGATAATATATTCTTATTTATCTTAGATCACATTTTCCATGTTGCAGTGATTTTCACTCATAGAATATTCAACCCCTTACTTTTTTGTAAATTCCTCTCTTATACTCCAATTTCTCCATCTTCTTTCTTTTCATCTTGTATTTCACTTTTAGGATCTTGATGTAGTTTAATTTTTTCATATTTTCCAGAAGTGCTCATTTTACTAATTTCTTGTGCTAAGCATTATGTCCAATTAATGAACCTATTGAGGGGACAATGGTTAAGGAGGAGAAGGAAGATGAGGTGGTTTTTTTCTTAATAGTGTGATTAAACAATTCACTTTAATTCATCCAAAAAAAAAGATGTATGTCAAATTAATTGTTTGACCTGGATTTGCAAAATGGGTTTTCTTTTATATATGATGTTTTGTTTTGGGTTTTTCTTTCCTTTTTTCTTTGCTTCCTTTTTAAGGCTTTGTAGTCTCTTATGTGACATAGGTAACCAGCTTGTAATGGACATGAAAGAATATATAAAATTTGGGCATGGACTTTAATCTTCACTGCAGAAATATAGGTGTCTATACTAGAAAGGGGTTGGAAAATTAACTCTTGTTCCTCCTAATGGCTCCAACAAGGTGACACCTCAAACTATGATAATTATTCTTCGAATTACATCCCGCTAGTTTTATTTTTAGTATGAAAAGACAGGCAAGAGGGTCTTTGTGTGCGGCTAGTAGAATAACGGATGTGCAACATTCATTCTTGTGGCATGTGGCAGGGAAATGAGACTGCTGCCAAGGACATTGATCAATAATAATGATTGTTTGTCTATTCTTTTTTAAACCCTTGTTAAACCTATCTGGCGTCAAGACCAAAAACCTTCTCCATAACACCCTCATATTCATGCAAACCAGAAGTAGAACAAAGTCATCTTTCCGAATGTATTCTCTTTGCAAGATTCTAAAAGTCGAATCTTTTAAACCTGGCTGATCTTCTTGCTGTCTCAAATTATCAGTTGAATGAATTTCCTCAATTCATATCTCTCTTCCAACAGTGATTGGCCTGATGAGTCGTTTCTCTCATAATGATTCCTTGCAGAACTGCTGCTGGAATGCTCTGTTATTCATTCCTTAGATTGCCCCTCCCCTTTTGTTCAGCAGTCATGCCCCTTGGTTTAAAAACATGAAGGAACTATATTAACTCAAACTTGCTGCCATGCAGTGTGCTTTCACCTGTTCTGAATATGCCGATTTCAGAGTCCAAGAGACAGAGGGTGTTGGTTGCATCTTGTGTTCTGTATTCTGAGGTTGGTTTTAAATCTTGTCATTTTATAATGCTTATTGATTATGCTTCCAGTGCTTTCCATTCTGCCTACTCTTGTTAATTTTAGTTGGCTTCCTTCTTTCATGCCACGACTATTTTCAGTTTGTAGGATTTTGTTCACATATAATCTCTCTCTCTTCAATGATGCAGGTTTGGCATGCGGTTGGCAGGGACCAGAAGCCTCTTCGCAAACGGTACTTAGAGGCCATAGTGCCACCATTTGTTGCCATTTTGAGGAGGTGGCGGCCACTTCTTGTAGGAATTCATGACTTCACTACTCCCGATGGTCTCAATCCACTTGTTGCAGATGACCGTGCATTGGCTGCTGATGCGTTACCCATAGAGGTTCTGAATATCTGCACTCTTATGCTTACGATTCTTGGCTTTTGAAGTTGCAGCTATATCTGATGCAATGTGGTGTATGGAAAGTATAGTGAATGAAAAACCTAATAACTCACAAGTATACATGATAATCATAGATGAGCATTCAGGGTGCCATGTCCTCAGGGATTGGTGTAGTGTCAAGTTTCCTGGACCCTTCTTGTGATGAGTGGAGAAGTGTGATGAGATGAGAAAGTGTATGATGAATTAATTAAAACCAATTCTACTAAAGAACTAAAGCAATGAAATGAACTGGAGACTAACCAAGAGAAAAGGAGCCTAGGGTCTCAGCTACACCACTAGCTGGTGTCTGGAATGCATAACTTAGTCTCTTTTTGATTTGTGTAGAGTTCTAGGCTACAAGCTCTGAACTCTCAAAAGCCAACAGTGTCATTCACTGAACTACACCAAATTAATATCAATTCTTAGGTCAAGTGATATAATTCATCTATTAGTAGCATAATCCATTCATACATGACATGAATTACCTTTTTTGTAGCATGAATCATTCAATTAAACATATTCATCAACCCAATCATACCATTGCAAAGCTATCACTAGCTAAACTACAAGAATAACAATCGATTTCTACCAAATATCATCCATCAGATTTCTACAAGAAAATCAAAGAAAGAGGAAGATGAATAAACCTATGCTTAGATAATTGGGAAAAAAAAAAAAGGTCTATGCCTTACAATCACACAAAACCTGATATCAAACCTAGTTACTCGTCCAAAACAATGCTATGGTTTCATTGAAACCCTAGATACAAGTTTAGTTGTCCACGAGAATTCAAAGGAAGAAGAAATAATTTCATCCATTTTTTATGATTTCCTAAATTATTTCCTTTGATTCGGTGAGGTCTTTAAGTTCTTGAGTTCTCCAAATTGCTTGTCTCCTTTTTCCTATTTCTCTCATGTTTGGCTCTCAATTGTGCGTAGAATTCAAGGGTTTCGAGCCTTGTTTGCTTTTATTTCTCCCCAAGAAAAGGAAAGAATTTGAAATAGAAATCTTTAGATGTGCCATGGTGCACAGGCTTCAGTGCTGCGGTGCAGTAGCTCTGCAGAGAATATTGGCTATGAGTTGCACTGCGGCATCTTCTTTTCTGCACCGCAGAGCACTTGTGCATTTCCCTCTTTTGCACTATCTTTTATCCAGTGCTCCTTCTCTTAAGGTCACTAACTCACAGTCTTCTTAAATGACCTGAAAAGGGACAAAGCACAAGTGAGGGCTGTTTTGTCATAAAAACATGGCTAAACAAGCTCAAAAACCATTAGAAAGAACAATCAATATCTTTCTCTCCTTTGTCTATTTTGAATTACTGGTCTTCTGATATAATTTTGAATTTAATCTGTGAGCTCTTTCTGGATTCTTTTTTCTTTTTTTAAAACTAAAGTTCCTCATCTTTGACAATTGATTTGGAAAATCCTGTTTTGGTCCTATTTGTTAACAATAATTGGTACTCTTTTTAATTTTTGGCCTAAGTAATTGGTACTTGTTATTTAAATACGATTCTTCTGGTTGATCTGGATGCATGATCTTAAGATTTTTCGATTTAAAATAGGATGATGCCTTGAACTATCTTCTGTTGGTTGGTTAAACATGCTTTTCATATGTGTATTTTACATTAATTATCTTTCTGTCGTTATTTTATTCACCAATGAGTTGCTGCTATTCAGTTGGTTAATACTTGAACACTTGGTAGATTATACTTCTACACTTACCTCTTAACTAAAGTATCATTTCTTTGTTGAAAAATATTTTCTTGGCGAAATTCACTCTCTTTTACATGTGAAGTCTCCATGAGGGTTTCATTTTTTAAATTATAATAATTATTAGTTTTTAAATGATGTAGTTTGTTAGTTTTATTTCTGTAGTTTGCGACTCTATCTAAATCTTAGCATTGAAAACCTTCCAGGCTGCCTTAACTATGATCTCTCCAGGCTGGGCTGCTGCTTTTGCCTCACCTCCTGCAGCTATGGCATTGGCAATGATTGCTGCTGGTGCTGGTGGGGGTGAAACTCCAACACCTCCAACAACTGGGCAGCTTAGCGCGACTCGTCAATGCTTGAGCGGAAAACAGCCAGGCTTCACACCTTTTCAAGCTTTCCAAAACCTCAAGAATTACCAAAAGAGCAACTGTTCCCAAGGACAAGGCAGCTGCAAAGCTGCTGCCTTAGCAGCCGCACGTGATCTTGAACGTAATGCAAAAATTGGATCAGGGAGGGGTCTTAGTGCAGTGGCAATGGCTACATCTGCACAGAGAAGGAATGCAAGTGATACTGAACGTGTGAAGAGGTGGAATGTTTCCAGAAGCCATGGGTGCTGCGTGGATGGAATGCTTGCAGGCAATGGATACAAAATCTGTTTATGGGAAAGATTTCAATGCTCAAGGATATAAATTTGTTTGCAATTCTAGTTACAAGTTTTGCTTTAGCTAGAAACATGCAACGATCAGAGGTATCCAAGTTGCTTCTACTTGATGTTTCTTTTGTCCAGTGGTCTTTCCAAGTGACTGCTTGTTTGAATATTATTCTCTTCCCTGGTTCATTTTGGGTGGCAATACAGGCTGCTTACTTGTATCCTTTTTTGTCAGGTTGATAGGCGAACACAAGCTGATATTGTAGCCCGGCATCGCCTATTTACAGGTCTTCGCATATGGAGAAAGCTCATCCATAGTTTGACTGAAATGAGATGCCTTTTTGGGCCATTTGCTGAACGGTTATGTACTCCTGAGCGTATGATTTCAGATAACTCTCTTCAATAATTCTACATCATGCCATTTTGGTTTTGGTTGATATATATATTTATAAATTGATGGCCTTACCATTTTTAGACACCTTTGATATTGAGTAACAAATCATTATTATATAGGTCTTCTGGAAGCTTGACTTAATGGAAAGTTCTTCAAGAATGCGAAGATGTTTGAGGATGAACTACAGAGGCTCAGACCATCTAGGTGCTGCTGCTGATTATGAAGATCAAATCCAGATGAAACACAGCCCGCAACAATGTCATAAATACATCAACAGCTTCCATGGTTGCAGCAGAAGCAATGTCTGTTGACGTGGCTGATGGGGATGATGAACTGACAGACATTGATATCTTGGAGTCTAGGAATGATGACATGGTAAAGACAGAAGTTAATGAGCAAAGGGTTTCTGGAGTGGTTGAGCAAGACCAACAAACACCAGCTGATTCTCTTCAAGTTACCAATGACCAAGACTTGGTGCAAAATCCATCGGCAGTGGCACCTGGATATGTGCCCAGTGAACTTGATGAGAGGATTATTTTTGAGCTTCCTTCATCAATGGTCCGGCCTCTAAGAGTTATAAGAGGGACATTTCAGGTAATTGCAGCCAACAGAACTGAGGACTCTCTTCTTCTTTTGCATGCATGGATCTCCTTTCAACTGTTAGCTTGTGACAAGGATTTTTTTATGGCACCAATGGGTCCTAGCCTAAAAACGAAAGAGAAAACTGGAGGAAAAAAAAATAAGTACTGAAATAAAAGAGAACAGCAGAAAAAGTGCTGACTGTAGGACCAAAAATATTTGTGCAAAAGATGTAGTCCAAAAAAAAGAAGCTTGAGGACTGTCATTCATAAAGCGATAACGACCACAGTGAATTTCCCTTCTTTGTCTAAAGTATGTGTATTGCATTGTCACTAGATCACACATGAAATATTAAGGGTGACTAAACTAATGGTCCTTGCCTGGAAAATTTGACCTAGCGAAAATTTCCTCTGCAATTGATATGCCTGAACCTGATTCCAATTCAAAATAGACAAAGCCATCTTGCCTGGTCTTCTATTCTAAGGGCATTGCAACAATATATTATTTACATATTTTGACATATGAGTAACACACGGTTATTATGGTCCCATTTTTGGAGGTTATCTTGAGTGGTTCTTTTTTTTAAGATGTGTCGTAGGTGAGAAAAAACTTTTGGAAAAAGCCTTTTAAAGCCACCAGACTTCCTAGAAAACTTCTGATTCCACCTCCCACATACTCAGCCAGCAACTTATAGTGCAACATCGCATCAAAATTTAGTTGAGCACATCCACTAGTCACATCCAAATCAAGAGTTTACAGCAAATCAAGGACTTTGTAGAAAGCCAGCAGTTCCCAATCTTGCACATTCATTACTTGATCACTAAAGGCATTCCCTGGAGAAAATCACTAATAGTGTCTAACCTCAAGTTACTTGTTTGAAGCCATGATAAGGATGGCAGGGAAACATCTTCCAGAAAGCCAATACTGCACCTGTGATCATGCCTAAGCAAAATAGAATCCCCTTTACATTGCACAGGTAATGCAGAAGATTAAAAAGAAAAAAATTAATTAATTAATTAATTAATTAATGACAACCCCCAGATCTCCCATGGTTGTTACTGCAAGATCTAGTCCACACTTCTCAACAACCTTTTTCAACAAGGTTTCCTCCTGCATTGTACACCTTAAAAGCCATTGTTTCTACATTGTCTAAATTGGATAAATCTTTTGATCCTAAACTACCAACAATATATGGTTGTCAGATAGTCTCAATTTGACCAGTTGATATTTGATCTGGACCACAACAACAAAATGGTAAGTAAATTAAAATGTTTACAATCTCAATAGATACTAACTTCCCACAACAACTTTTAGTAGTATCTCATGATCTATTGGTTTTTGTTTTCTGAATTCTATTACTGAAGACCTTTTATAACTCCTGTCATAGTATCTGGCTGTAATGTTGTCCTAAGCATGGAAGTTGATTACAATTTGACAGATAACAACACGGAGAATTAATTTCATGGTGGACAACTCAGAGTGCAATTCTGAAGAGAATGCTCAAAATTGCAATTCTGATGTAAGGGACCAAGAGAAGGATCGAAGCTGGATGATAACATCCTTGCACCAAATATACAGCAGAAGGTATGTTTATAAGAGATGTCTTCTAGTTTGTGCATAAGTTCTAAACTTGCAACTTTGAGCTATTATCTTTTTAATCCAATTCCACTTGTATTCCAAAAACCTTTCATTTAGTGTTTGTCAAGATAGAGGCTCCTATATAATTAAATGGTCAAATGGACAAGTTCTATTTTTTGAGTATTACTAGATCCAATGTCAAGGAGAGTCTGAGAAGTGTCTAATGCTGTATTAGCACCCCCTGATTTCGAGAACATACGTTTAATTTTTTTTTTTTTTCTATGGAGAACTTTTTATGTTTTTAATTGTTGATATACTGCAATTTAATCTGGAGACATGACTGTCTGGATTTCACATCATCATTGTTTAGATTTTTTTCTGCTGCCTTGACTTATCTATTCTTCTTTGGTGTAACATTTCACAGGTATCTCCTCAGAAGAAAGCGCTGGAACTTTTTTTTGGTTGACCGATCAAATTTCTTTTTTGATTTTGGGGTATGTATATGAGTTGCATGCTTTTCAGTTCTGGACTTTGTCCATGACTGCGTGAGTTGAAGAATGTTAATAATTTCTACTTCTTGGAGTTAACCTGCCTATTACTAAGTGTTATTGTTCTTATTATTGTTGCCTTTCTTTCTCTCATTTTAATTTTCCCCTGATCTTTGGTTTTTGTTTCAGAGTACTGAGGGAGAAAAACGCTTATCGAGCAATTGTTCAAGGCTCAACCTCCATATTTGAACAACATATATCTAGCAACTCAGGTTTGCAATTGCTACCTTGATTATGTAGATGCTCTGCACCATATCTAACGATCGTCATCCGGCTGTTTTAATTGTGTCATTATGTTGCTATAGAGACCTGAACAACTACTGAAGAGAACCCAGCTTATGGAGCGATGGGCCAGGTGGGAGGTAAGTGGTCAGAGCTATTTGCACATCATACTGTATCTTCAGTACAATTATCTATCACCAAATAAGTTCCAATGACAAATTGAAGTGCATTGTTTTTCCAGATCAGCAACTTTGAATATTTAATGCAGCGAATACGCTGGCTGGGCGTAGTTATAATGATATCACACAGGTTAGTTTTCTTAAACTTGTGTACCTTTATTGTCCCTGTCGTACCTATGAGAATTTCAAAATAGGTTGATGATATCAAATTAGAAGATTTGCAAACTCACAATATATAGGACCCACAAACTATTCTCCCATTATAATTTGTTAAAGGTATTACAGCATCCAATTTTTCAAAGTATACATGATTATTATCTTGGACTGATGAGGAAGCACCAGATACCAATTACACATGTGAAAACGAACAAAAGGTAATAGAAGACATGTAGAAACCTGAACACATTGCTTCAAATTAACTATGTAATATTGTGGAGAGAGGGAATGCTAAGATTCTCATGAATCAGCTCATCGACCATTTTCTTCTTTGGGATGAGATTGTTTCATATACTTCTCCGTGGGGTCATGCTTTAGGGATTCATGAAGATTATAGCTTAGAAAAGTTGAAGAGGGATTGAAGAGCAATTATCCTTTCTTTCCTTTCAAGGATTTCTCGTTCTTGGAGTATTTTGTACATTCTTATTTCCATCTAAACGTAATATTATATTATGGAATTTATAAATCAACATTTAAAGTAATACAAAAACATAATGATTGCATTATAAAAACATTCACTTCTCCAAACTCGTAATATTCTATTGCATAATTTAAATATCTCCAAAATCATGTATTCTTAACTAAGACAAGATATTACCCTTATATATAAATAGCCACTTTGGGTTACTGTTCACGCGCACTATTCATGAACAGTACCCCAAGTCCAATTACTAAATTCCCCTTATTATTTTTTTTTCATTCAACTCCTTACATTTTTTTTTGGTCCGTTTCCTTTTTTTCTTCCACTTGGATTCATGGGTTCTTGTTCACGCATTCCAGGATTATTGTTCACGTGCTTCGTTTTTGAATTACCAAAGTATCCTTATTGTCTTTTTTTTTTTCTCATTGAAGTATTTGTATTTTTTTTGCCCGATTTTTTTTTTTCACTTGGATCCTTGGGTTACTGTTCACGCGTGCCGTTTCTTTTTGTTTGGGACCCCGCATATATATTTTTTTTGATCCAAGTTCGTTGCAATATTTTTGAAATCCTGTTATGTTTTTTTTTTCTATTTAGGTCCTTTGTACTTTTTTTTAACCCATGGAAGTTTCTTTTTTTTTTTTTGTTCAAGTCTTTTGCACTTTTATGAACCATTTTATTTCACTTAGATCTTTTATCTTTTGTGAATCAGTTTTGTTTTTTTCATTCGAGTTCTTGCATATTTTTTTGCATCCTGACACCTTGTTTTTTTTCCTATCATTCAAATCTTTGCTCTTTTTTTGACCATTTTTTTTTCGCTTGAATATTTCATGTTTTTGAGACCACATTTTTTTTTCCATTCAGATTCTTGCATTTTTTTCTTTTTTTTTCTTAAGTCATTTGTCTTTTTAAGATTACACTTTTTTTTCGTTTGTTTAGATTCTTTCACTTTTTTTTATCCTTTTTATCCTTGAGTTTTTGTCTTTTTGGGATATAAGTTTTTTATCTTTTTTTTTTAACCCCACGGATGGTGGATTCTTCTATCTTTAAACCATAGTTTTTTTTTTTCATTGATTTTTGTTCTTTTTTTTTTAAACCAACTTTTTTTCTTCTTAAATTTTTCATCTTCTTTTAACATAAGTTTTTTTCTTTTTGTTGTTTTTGCCTTACGGATGATCGTACCTTTATTTTTAAATCATAGTTTTTTCTTTCGGGGTTCTTACTTTTTTCGTTTTTTACCCAAATTTTATCCTCTTAGAGTTGTTTGTCTTTTATACATATAGCTTTTTCCTTTTTTTTGCCCAACTTGTCCATTCACGTTCTTTTTTTTTTTTCTAATCCAATTTTTAAAAAAACTTTGAATCTTTGTCATTTTTTAACATAAGTTTTTCTCTTTTATTTTTTTCCTTATGAGATAGTCGTCTTTTATTTTTAAACTACAGTTTTTCTTTTTCCTATTTGAGTCCTTGTTCATTTTATTTTTTGATCCTTTTTTTCTCCATTAATTTTTCGTTTTTTCACATAGATGTTTTCACCTTTTTGGACCCTTGAATGATCTCTTTATTTCTATTATCTTTTATTCCACTTATTACTTTTTTTTACTTCATTCATTGGTTTTTATAATTTCAGTAGTTAGACTTTTTTATATTGTTAATATACACTATATTTATTAATAAATTTGAATAATAATTTAGTTTAAATATTAAGTTAATTATAAATTTAATAAATATTTATATAGTAAAAAAATATAATCTATATTTTGTGAGCCTTGTGAGCTGGCCCCCTTTAGTTTTTAAGAAAAAGCACCACCATTTGTGACCAAGCAAAAAGAAAGAAGGAACCTCAAGTGTCGGGACCGATAAATGTTGAATACTAAAGACTGTCTTTTGATTGTTGCTAATGTAGAAATTTATCATGCGGAGAAGCCTTTCAAGTACAACTAACTGTTTTCTCTCTTTTGCAGTATCCTGTTTTCCCTTGGATTCTTTCTGATTACAGTTCAGAGAGTTTAAATCTCAGTGATGATCCTTCTTCTTGCTCGAGATCTTTCCAAAGGTAGCTGTTCTAAATTTGGTTCCCTACTATAGTTTTCTCCTTTTGCTAACATTATAATGTTGTCCAATGGCAGCCTGTTGGTGCACTTAATGCTGATCGACTAAAGAAATTCCAGGAAAGATACTCCAACTTTGATGATCCAACCATACCTAAGTTCCATTATGGTTCACATTACTCCAAGTGCTGGAGCAGTGGGTTTTTTTTCAAATAAATTTTAGCTCTAAGGCACTTGAATATCTGTATAAAAGGATCTGCAGGATTGGCTTATTAGACCATTGTATCAAGATATTGTTTTGAGTTTTGACTTGTTACTTTGTCAGGCTACTTAAGTTAGGATACTCCTAGAATTAGGTCCGATTCATGAGCCACCAACCTAAGTTGCACTCCATAAGGCTTATGGATATGGATAAATAACACTTACATTACTCTGTCCTAAACGAGCATCCAAATTGTCAATATTATAACAACTTACAACAAAGATGGCTTTAAACTGAAATACACAATCATTCTTTTTCTTCTCTTTTGGATTACTTGATCACTTTAACTTGGCAAAAGGAATTTGAAAATTTGCATAATTTAAATGTGATCATTGTTGCTTCTTTTTCAGGTGTTATACTATCTCATTAGAATGGAGCCATTTACTACTCTTTCAATCCAGCTACAAGGTAGTAAATTTGATCATGCAGATAGAATGTTTTCAGATATTGCTGCTCCGTGGAATGGGGTTCTCGAGGACATGAGTGATGTGAAGGAATTGGTACAGAACTTGTTCTACCATTATTTTGAAGCACCATTTCTATGAGTTTGCCAATTATTTGTAGTGCTCCTTGCATGCTCTTAGGCATTTGTGACTGATTCTCTTTTTATAATATTTATGATTTGGATCCTGATGCCCCATGCACATTACTTCCCAGGTGCCTGAGCTGTTCTATCCCCCCCGATTTTAACCAATGAAAACATGATTGACTTCGGTACAACACAGCAAGGAGAAAAGCTTGGTATGTAACTGGTGATTATTCCTGTCACACACCAAAAATATTATGCAAACATTGATTTAGGATTGAGCTTACTCCTTTCTTTTGTTTTTCATTATATTTACCCTTTCACATTCTGTCAAACTTCCTCCTTGGGCTCGAAACCCAGTTGATTTCATTCTTAAGCATCAGACCGCTCTTGAGAGCGAGCATGTCTCCCCACATTTACATGAATGGATTGATCTAATTTTTAGGTTAGTTAAGCACATCCTAAAGAAATTGTTCCCCCTTACACTTTTTATTTCATGATACTGACCTTCTCTCTCTTCATGACACGACACAATATGCATCTATATAATTTTTTTTTTACAAGTTTACATTTTTCAAGATGATAGCTAATGACTTGGAATTTGCAGTTACAAGCCAGCGTGGAAGGAAAGCTATATTGGCAAATAATGTTTTCTTCTACATTACCTATGGAAGGAACCATAGACATTGACAAAATCTCTGACCCAGTAAGCCCAATGCTAGTCTACTGCTAGCCTTCTTTAGAACTAATAGTGGGGGAAAATTCTCTAATATTGCCTTAATTTTCAACAGGTACAACAGCATGCCACACAAGATCAAATTGCGTACTTTGGGCAAAACTCCCTCATGGCTTCTTTCTGTCCCCCCTATGAAGAAGATGACATTGTGAACATACTTCACATGCAGGTAAAATGTTTTATGTAATATGACGTCATACAGAAGATCATTTAACAATAACACAAGTTTATGTACACATTTTACCACTACGCAGCCAGCTTCTTTTATAGCTGTGGAGCAATTAGAATAAATATGACAAGTATGAAGGAATTATAATTCAAATTCCTTTGGAACTTTCAAATTGATAAAGCACATTAGGATTTTGTCAGTGTTTTGATATATGTTCGAGGAAGCAAAGTCTTAATTGTTTCTCTCTATTTTATTTATGCTTGGAAATTCTGCCTCTGTTATTTAAATTGGAATGATCATGTTTGGGTTTTT